>JAJQOW010001000.1:0-69155 GCA_037975125.1 Latrodectus hesperus | reverse complement strand
AGGGACGAGTGACATGTGTAAAAGATATTTTATAAGGAAAGGGTGGTTTCTTTTCATTTTTCAGTTACTGGTTAAATGTCAACCGTAAAGAGAACGAAATAATACTTGATATAGAATCCATATGTTCCATATAAGTTCTTTCTATTCCCTTGCAAATACCTTAATCTTTAATGGTTGTTATATATAATATATATACATAAAGAATGTAATACCGCACATGTAAGTGCACATATGTTTGCATATTGGCTATAATATGCGAAAATGAATGGGGCATTCCTTCACAATTTGCAAAAATAAACGTTCAAAAAAAGAAAAAAGAAAGTTAAAAAATTTTTGAAAAAAAAATAGGAATAAATTAATGTGAGATTACTTGTATAATGATTAACATAACATAAATGATACACAAGGTATAAGAATAGAAATACAGATATAACTATTTTATTCTTGAACACAAAATATGTAATTTATAATTGCAGAAAATAACAAACAATATTATTAAAAAATTCCAGGAATTTTTTAAGAGAATCTATTAATTATAAAAAAGAAAAAGGGAGAAAGTACATTTTAATTCTCTTATATTCGAAAATGTGAAGATAGCGATAATTCTTAATTATTATTTATTATCTTATAAACACATTATAAAAATCCGAAGTTAAAGTTGATATAATTTAATTTCTTAAGAATTTGCGTGTCGTAAAATAACGATATTTTTGAAAATTTTAAACAATTTTGATATTTATTCTTTCTGAAATTTCTAGGAATTTTTATCATCAATCGTAAAGAAACTCAACATATAAATACCGATTAACTCTTGTAATATTTTAGCTAACTTTCAAAAAGTTTTAATTGTAAATACAAAAGAATCTAGACGTTTTGAGTTAACCTAGAAATATTGTTAGTTATATATCCATATAAATGCTTCAGTCTATTTCTATCAATCTAATACTTTAACTAAGCTTCCTTTCTAGCCAGTTGAACAAAATATTCTTCGGGAAAAAAATCGATGATGCTGTTGTAAAAACGTAAGCAAGTAACAAATATGCCTGTAAGTACATGTAGAATTAATAATAAATTAAATATAAATTTTATTTAAACAAATGTTTAATAGAACAGTAACAACAGTTTTATAGAAAATAACTTTAGTACAAATGATATTTTTCGTTAAATTTTTTCATATTTTGTTAATGAGATTCATATTTCCTACTGATGAACCCTTCTTGAGTAATATTTTGCCATTGCCACGGTATGGTGAAGCACTTCTTGTGATTTTACTCTGGTACCATTAGTTATGGGGCACCATTTGGGAAATCAGTCTCCTTGACAGAGTAAATATCCATCTGACCCTGGGAAACTCTTGAGATTAAGACAGAAATAATGGGGTTAATGACGTATGCTGCTACAATGTGGGGAGGAGCAGCTGATCCAAATATCAAAGTCTTAGAAGCCCAGCAAAGCAAAATACTTAGACTAATTACTAACTCAGGCCGACCAACTTGTCTAGTAGTCAGCGTGTCTGACTACGGATAAGGAGGTCCTGGGTTTGAATCCCGGTTCGGGCATGGATGTACTTTTTCTCTCTCTATCTATCCTGTCTTTGTCCTTTCCTTGTATGAATGAAATGTGAATGGTTGCCTACCCTATAAACGGGTACCTATGGCATGTGTGTAGAGCAAAGTCTTACTTTCACCTTTATGGTGCTCTGATTAAAACGAAAGACGCTCCCAATCGACTTAATTCGCATAGCATAGCGAGCTTGGCTAGTCCAAGTGTCATTAGTAAACAACAACAACAACTAACTCAGAGTCTTACTTTAGAAATCAGCATATAAGAGAGAACTTGGGAATCCTGCCCCTAGCCAGCTACCTCAAATTTCTTGCATTTAGTTTCTACCATAAAATATACACAATCAACAATAGTGAGATTCAGGGTATTTACAGTCCTTATGACCTAATGCATTTCCACAGGCCCAGAGCAGTGTTGAGAGTAAAACCTCTCACCCCAATATCTCCATTTATGCAAATAATTCCAAATGGAAAAGAAAGAATAATAATAAAATAATTAATGGAAATCATATCTCTACCTAAATGAAATCCTGTGAGAAACCACATTGTAAATAAATTGTGTGCATCCTGTAAATATCTCAATTTTATTTAATCTTAAGCAAATATGGATATATTTCTTTTTTTGTCTTCCGTTGTAAATATTCTAACGGAACTTTGTGTTTATCAAGAATTATTGTCATAAACCTGTGTTTTTTCTTTGTATCCCCTTTAACGGAATTTGTGTGCTTCAAAGAATTATTGTAATCATCCTGTGTATTCTCCTTATCTTTTCCTTTGTAAATAATTTTATAGGAATTTTGTGTGTACCAAGAATTATTGTCATCATCTAAGTGTCTATTACTAGGATTACTCAATTACTTAGTCCAAAAACACAAGTCATGCAGAGTGCATCCAGTGTGGGAGCACTTACCTCAATATCTTTGTATTATTCATTATTGTATCTTTATTTCTGATTTGTTAATCACCAGGCCAAGACTATCCAAGGACTCTATTTCATTAGAGAACGAAGTACATGGCCAGAAGGCTACAGACCTCCCTCAATCGTAGATCCTAAAAAAAATAAAAAATAAAAAAAATAAAAAAATAGGGATGTTAAAATACTTAAATGGTTTTCAATTATTTTTCTAAAGTGTCGTTAATATATTAAACGCTTATAGAAATTTTTGCTACATAAATACAAAAGGATTTAAAATATTCCAGATAAATTTTAATTTTTTAGTAAACTAAATTTCTATAAAATTAATGTTTTTTTCCAACACCGGGCACTCGAGTGTTAAACCCTATACCACAACAAGGTCAGAAACTGCTACTCATTTGTCGTTACCCAGCGGGCACCTGTGAACCAAGTCACGGAGGCGAGTAGCGTTACCCATGTCATACTACCACAAACCCGTTTATAGGGTGGACCACATTCATACATCATCACGAAAGAAAGGATAGAGAAACACAGAGAGAACAGAGAAAGAAAGTAACATCCTTGCCCGAACCGGGATTCGAACACAGGACCCACAACTTAAGAGTCAGGAACACTAACCACTCAGCCAGTAGTGGGTTATTCTAAAAGCATTTATGTTATTTTAAGTTAATAATTTTTTCCGCTTAAAATTTTTTTATTTCATTAAATTGGCTTAGTTTCGAATGTTAGATATATTTTATGTAGATGGTCTCACAGAATATATTGAACTTAGTTCTTCTGATTTTTATCGCAATATAATTTTTTATTTTACAATAAGTTTAACGAAACATTTTTTAATGCTAACATTACTGTTGGAAGGATTCCCTTTCAAATATTCTCCAGCTTTGAATGGCTGCTTAGTTTAGTAACCATTAAAGTCTGGTTTTGGATTCAGATTTTGATGAAATACGTAAGAGAGAAAAAGATTCTGTTATTACATTTTTATAGACTGCTGTTTTAAGATCAAACATAATATTTAATTCTACATTTGAAGCAAAGTATTTCTTATATTATATTATATGTAGAACTATATCAAATTAATTTTTTAAAATTTTTCTATTTTTTTCTGTTACATCCCGTAACTTTTAATTGCCTCTATATAGTAGTATCACATTAGCATCCAATTCCTATACATAATCTCTTTTTTAAAAATTTAAAAATATTTTTTAACAGTGGGTGAGTACCCTTCGCCACAACAAGACCAGAAACTGCTACTCATTTGTCGTTACCCAGCGGGCACTTTTGAACCAATTCACGAAGTCGAGTTAAATTACCCACGCCATACCACCACAAATTCGTTTATAGGGTGGCCCACATTCATACATCATCACGGAAGAAAGAATAGAGAAACACAGAGAGAACAGAGAAAGAAAGTAACATCCATGCCCAAACCGGGATTCGAACCCAGGACCCACAGCTCAGGAGTCAGGAGTGCTAACCACTCAGCCATCGGTCGGCATAAAATTAATGTAAAAAATTTTAGTTCGAACAGTTTGAAAATGTTTTCTAGCAGTGTTACTGCTCAATTTTTGTCATTCTTAAAAATTGAGATTTTAAAACTAAAATGCCTGACGTATTCTAGAACTTTATTTAGGCACTTATTATATAGTCTTTTTGATTCTAGTATGCAAAACCAATATACTAATTTGTTAATAATAATTTATATATGTTTTCTCCAAAGGAAGTTAAGATATATTTAAATTTCAATTTGTTATGATATTAAAATATTGTCTAAAAGTCAATTCTTTAAAATACTTTATATTTCTGGTAATAAAATACATTCACTTTTATAAAGGGGTAAATATCTTTTACTTGCATTCCAAAATAATTACGAAATATTATAACATTCTAGCATTAAGCTTAAATATTAAGGTAGGAAATTTGTGTCTTAAGAAAACATTTAATTATATAAAATAATAAATAAAATCGAATTAAATAATGAGTATTTAACTCGAAATATTTTTATTAAATTATCAGGAAAGGGATGCTCTTAAAATTTAAACGAAAGTAACCTTAAAAAATCGACTTAAATACTAAATACTTCCACAAAGCATTATTTAAATAATAAATTATACTGACTTATACAAATTATCGTTTTTACCTGTATGATATAAATGTTAGGACAGCATTGTAACGTGAATATTAAAAAATACTTATTTTCTTCATTTTTCAATTTTAAATTCGCGATTTATCAGTATTAGATGATTATGCAACTATATAAAATTCGGAAGCTTTTCAAATTACTTTCTTTGTTGAATTTTGAAAAACCTTAATTTTAATATTATTTAGAAGAAATAAATCATTATAAATATATTCTCACACACAAGTATTTGTGCATTGCTTAATTATCTTTAACAATTAATATCAAATTCAATGTTGAATAAGAAATAATCACTTATTCATTGTTGTTTTTACATTTTAAATGAATAAATATCTGTTGTTGAATTTTTTTAATATAAACACTACTTAAAAACTAAAATTTTTTACGTAAGTGGTATGTTTAAGAAATGTTTTGCTATCGATTAAGTCTTGATTACATTCTAATAGCAATAACGCGATTAAAAATAAATAATCCATCCTTTAAGAATGTATCATTATTTTGTGATATGATGGCTTGTTGATATTAGACATTTATTAAAAGATATGTTGAAAAGATTGAAAGGCTGAGTCAACCTTGCCACCCCGAGGATCGAACCTCCGACCTGTATTTTAAACGCTAGCACTAAGGCACTGGGCTTCTTCAACATTGCTTACATAATTTTTCAATTTAAGAAGATCTAAAATGTTCTTAAAAAGATTTAAAGAAATTCTAGTTTGATTAAAAAATTGAGCTTATTTTAATATATATGACAGAAACGAATAAAAAATGTTTAATCTTCTTATAAATTTAAGAATCTAAAAAATTTAAAAGAATTTATTTCTTTTAAAATCGTGTTAGTTGTAAAAATATTCAGTTTATTGCAAACTATAATAATTTAAAAAATATATTACAAAATACTTAAATGTTTGTTTTAAATTAAATTTCACATGCTAAAACTATTTTTAATTTATTTATTTGAAAGAATGATGACTTTGATATGAAATAACATTTTATAACAATAAAATGTGAAGTTCAGATTTTTGTATTGTAACTTCCAGTTGTATGTCGAAATTGAAAATGAAAATTTTAAAATTATCTAAAAATCTAAGCAAAAAATCAAATCCATACACAAAAATTCATCTTATATATAATCTTATTCAAACTGGAAGCTCAAGGCTTTTAGAAATACATTCAATCTGAATGAAATTTTCTAAAATTTCAGTTATCAGTTATTCTAAAATTTCAGTCTAAAGTTTCAGTTACTTTAATTATAATTCACTTTTCAAAGATCTTGAAAAACCGTATAAGCATTATTGTATTGCCTTTCTCATGACTGATACAATTCTGTTTGCAATGAAAATAGTTTTTAAATGTGAAATCCTCTCTAAAGAGCCTGAGCATTAGATTCCCTTGCTGGCAAGGGATATGACATTATTTTCTGTTGGATCCCAAGTCATGTAGGTCTTGATGGCAATGAGAGAGCTGATGCAAATGCTAAATCTGCATCTGGCCCATCTCTTCCATCAGTTCCATTGTCTGATGTGAGAAGAAATATTAAAATGTTAATCTATTCTCTTTGGCAGGAGTCGTGGAACATGCAGGTTGCTAATAAATTGCGTGCCATATTTCCATACATCACCTCATTAGCAGTTTTACCCATACGGAGTGCTGATGTTCGTTTGAGTCGCCTTCGTATCGGACACTCACGTTTCACACACAGACATTTGTTGTTGTTACTAATGGTACTTGGACAAGCTAAGCTCGCTATGCCTTGGCTATGCGAATTTAAGTCAATTGGAGCGTCTTTCGTTTTAATCAGAGCACCATGAAGGTGAAAGTACGACATTGCTCTACAAAGACGCCATAGGGACCCGTTTATAGGGTAGGCAACCATTCACACCTCATTCATACCAGGAAAGGACAAAGACAGGATAGATGGAGAGATAAAGTACATCCATGCCCGAACCGGGATTCGAACCCAGGACCACCTTATCAGCAGTCAGGCACGCTGACCACTGGACAATTTGGTCGGCAGACATTTGTTTCTGGGCGAACTGAATCCATGGTGTGAAGCGTGTGATCAGAGGCGTAGTGACGGGAGGGGGGGCAAGGGGGGCTATCATGCCCCGGGTGCAACTTGCAGAGTGGCTTCAAATCATTTCAAAGCTAAACAAAACTTTTCAGAAAATTTCCATCTTAGTTTTATCATAATATCAATTTTATTCGTAGAAATAAACTTTGCATTTTATAACTATTGTGTCATATCCAAGGAAAAATAAAAAAAGCTCCAGGGAGGAATCAGATTAGGAAAAGAGAAGTCTAGTGCCGCGTTACACTCGTGAGAAAATTCCTGCTGCATCGTGTGTGGCGGGCTTTTCATATTTGCGGTTTCCTGTGTCAAAAATATTGTGTCCAGCACCAGACTGACCTTCAAAGAAAGGAAGGAAGTTGTACATAAAATAGCACTACAGTATGCTGTGTAGGGAACTGTCTTCCTGCAATAAAAATGGAGGGGTTCGAGAACTAATTACTTCCAAATTCTAGGAAAACACATAAACTTTCCTGTCTTTTTATTGTTCACACGGTTAGTATTATATTTCGTTTCTTCCAAAACATCGCTTCATCGGAAACAAATACGTAAACATTTGAAAATGTGGAGTTCTGACATTTAAAATATTATTGCCGTAAGTTGTATTTTCTCTGTCTACTGTTTATTCTTTTGATTTAAATATTTATTTCATATTTTTGCTTGTATAAATATTTACTAACATATGCTTGCAGAGTTTTGAAAATTAAATGTTAAATTACTTATTAGTTAAAACTATTAATTTAAAAGTAATTTATTTAATGTTTAAATGTTTTTGTCTGGGGAAATAATTTTTATTTGACTCGTAATTTTGTCGGCTTTACATTAGCACCTTATATTTAAAAATTATTTTTTCAAATGGTAGAAATAAAAAAATCTATGACAATTTTTTTCCCTTTTAAATGTTTTTCTTTTCTTTTCTGTATGCTTAAAAATACAGAACCTTCTTCTTTAATAGCGTAACAACCTATTACAGATATTAGCTGCCTCTACAGCACGCCTTAAACATACAGAATATATTTATTAATTAATTAGTTCAATTTATATAAAAAACAATTTTTTAATTTGAAAAATTCCTTTAAGAAATTTATAAAGAAATCGTACACATTTCTCATTCTACATTGTAAAATTTTAAAAATCAGATCGTCTTTAAATGATATAAATTTATTGAAAGAAAAAACCTTATGCCATTGCATGAACAGCACTTCCAAAATGATTCTCAATAGAAATGAATTTTAATTTTAATAAGAATTAGTTTTTATTTTAATGATAAAATATATTCAATATCTTAAA
Source organism: Latrodectus hesperus (assembly GCA_037975125.1). Taxonomy (NCBI): domain Eukaryota; kingdom Metazoa; phylum Arthropoda; class Arachnida; order Araneae; family Theridiidae; genus Latrodectus; species Latrodectus hesperus. The sequence goes on along the minus strand of JAJQOW010001000.1, from coordinate 61,179 downwards.
AAAAGTTTTATTAAATGCCTTAAAAATACTAAGGGAATTTTCACTACTATGATAACCGATTCAGAAAATTTCTTTAAATAAAATTAAGCGATATAACAGTTAAAATATATTTTTAAACGCAGCACTTATATATATATATATATATATATATATATATATATATTTGATAATATTTTGAATCAATGAAAAACTTGAAAGAACAATAATATACAGTAGGCAAAAAAAGTATTAGAACAGTAGTAAATTTTAAGTTATCAAGGTAATAAAATGTAATATGTATCACATAGCATTTATATTATGTAATACATTTACATAATTACTCATGGAGTAAGAAACAAATATTTAAAATCAATAGAATTTAAAAAATTAAAATAAAAGGAGATTTGCATTGCAAAAAAAGTATTAGAACATCGGACTTCAATATTGAATCATATATAAAATAAAACTAAAAAATTCAATCGTGATACTAATATTTGGTATGTAGTTTTTTTGCTGAAATTACTGCATCCAGACGTCTTTGCATAGATTCCACCAAATCTTTGGTGACGTTTGATGACATGCTGGTCCATGCATCTTGCAAAGCTTGCTTTACTTGTTATTGGGAATTTTCTCACTTTTTCATCCAATCGATGCCACAAATGTTCTATAGGATTCAGGTCTGGGGACTGTGGAGGAGTTACCAATCTTCGGGGAGCATTATATAATAGCCATTCTTTGGTTTTGTTGGCAGTATCTTTGGAGTCTTGTCTTGTTGAAAAATGAATGTCTTCCCTAAAGCTAATTTCTTTGCACTATTTTCCAAGTTATCTCGTAACACCTCAATATATGACAAAACTGTCATTTTATTATCAATGAAATGGAGATTTCCAATTCCATTGTAAGCCATACAGCCTTAGACCATGACATTCCCTCCTCTGTGCTTTATAGTTTTCTGTACATTTTGAGCCTGTAAAGCAGCTCCTTTTCTTCTCCAAACTGTGAGCACGTGTTTAGGTTTGAAAATTTCAAATTTACTCTCGTTGGAGAAAACAACGTTTTTCCAGAAATCTAATGATTTATTTTTATAAATTTTGACAAATTCTAGGCGTTCCTTTCCATTGATTTCTGAAATAAAACGCTTTTTCCTTGGCCTTCTTCCTTTTATACCAGCATTATGCTATACATTTTTAACTGTTTGAGGTGTTACAACCTTTCCTGAGATTGATTCAATATTTACGGGCAACATCCTTGCACTTCCTGTCGGATATTGTAGTGCATCTTTAACCATTTGTCGTTTTTTTCTGACAGTTAGCTTGCTTGATCTCCCTGATCTTGGCCTATTATCCACAACCCTAATTTCTTTTTTCTTTTTTAAAATGTTGTGAATGGCGCAAAGCGAAACATTCAACTTACTGGAAATTTCTCGAAATGTTTTGCCACTATTGTGCAGGAGAACGATTTGTTTTCTCTTCGCAAGTGAAACCTCTTTTATTTTGGGTGCCATGGCAGGAAAAGTCCACGTAAACTGAATTTCTACAAACTAGCAGCGAATGAGACAAGCGCCCTTGACATTGATAAGGTTGAAAGTAACCTTGAAAGTTTAATGACGTCACTTGCGTTGTAATTTGCATGTTTCTGCTTCTGTTCTAATACTTTTTTTGCTAACCAAATTTTGTTATTTTTATTTTAATAATATTGTAATTATTTTTAAACTTTATTTTTTACCTAGTTATAGTTTTCTAAGAAAATGTTATCATTTATAAACTGATTATACGATTTTTGATTTTGTCAACTTGAATACTACAAATTTCTCATTGTTCTAATACTTTTTTTGCCAACTGTTTGCATCAGTTTTGATAGAAAAAAAAATCATTTTTAATAATATATATATAGTTTGGCTGAAAAGCTTTGATTATATTAAATGCACGTAATTTTACTTCAATTTATGTGTGCATTGATTTTTGACTTACGAAATTTGCTAAATATTTTTGTGGTCTGTATTGGCGTTCCGTTGCTCATCAGATATTTGCATTGATAATGCTATGGCATAATTTACTTATCTAAACTGAAATTAGATGAAAACTTATTAACAAAGGTCTTTTAATTTTGGAATCAGAAAAATTGGTTTAATGAAATAAAAGGTAAATGTTATAAACTATCAATATTACGTTTTGTGATTTAATTTTTTTACAATAAAAATAATTTTGGTTTACATTAATGGTCTTAATGATATAATTTAAAAAGCTACTTTAAATGCGAAATTTCCCATAAAGTTTAAAGTTGCTTTTCCAAGGAATTTTTCTGAAATAAAATTTTCTATTTAATCTGTGTTAAATGAAATGTTTAAAAAGATATCATTGTGAAAAATTAGGTGAGTTTATCCTAAATTAGGGGTGTAAAGTATTACCCAATTGTTATTTTGCAATAAATAGCTAAAGTTTGTAATATTTTAGAAAATTTGAGCATTTGTTGAGATAAGTTATAGCATACGTTCAACACCTAGTGATCGACAATTTGTAGAATCTTTCATAAATAAGATAATGCACAATTAATAGGGAGTAAGAATGTTTAAATGCTTCAACTGGTAACATGCTAGAAAAAATACATTTAAAATTTCTTAAGACATTGTTATGGAAATATTAAATCATTAAAATCAATTTTCTTAAAAGTTAAAAATTAATTGATAAATAAGTAAATATTGCGACTTAAAAACTGTCATATCCGGATCAAGGCCTACAGCGCCCATATTTGTTTTCCTAATCGAGGGCCCTGGGGTGCGAAGCACATGTCCCAGTTAAGTGGTCAGCCCAAAGCTAAATCCCTGGTGTTTAGTTCCCAAGCATGAGTAGTACTCAGTTAATCGATCCACTGAAAGGTTGAGTTGACCTAGTCTGAGAATCGAACCTCGGACCTGTACCTTGGGAGCGCTACGTCACCGTGCTTAACAAATGTAAAAGTTGGGTGAAATTTGTCATACAGATTTCCATGGAATAGAAGTCTATAGAGAAATGTGGGACTGAAAGATGTTACTCAGCAGTAGAAAAGAAATTAAACCAAAAACTCAATTAGAACTTCCAACATGCCTTATCTCAAACGGCGAAGATAGAGAGAAGAAGAGATATATTGCCATTCAAATACTTTTTGCTATTTTTGCATCAATTGCAAGCCATGAGCGTTCATTCAGCAAAATAAAATTAATTTTGACTTATTTATGATCCACCATGTGTCAAAACTGTCTAAGTGATTTAATAATTTTAAGTATAGAAAAAGAAAAAAATTAGAAATGATCAACTTTGATAAAGTAATTGATCAATTCGCTTCAGAAAAGGCAAGAAAATGTCAATAGTGTAGTATATTAGATTGCGAATAATTACATCTGCTTATATCGTATGATATGTTACGAATTATTTCCCGCTTAAAAAATTTTTATGTTTTTTTTAAAATAATTCTATTAGTATATAAAATGAATTATATCTTTTTATAATTAATTCTAAATTACATGATTCTTCTAATGACACTTTTCCGAATTCAATATAAGTGTTTTTTTTAATTAGAATTGAATTTTGTTTAAATTTACAGCTGAGCTTGTACTTTAAATTAATATATTTTCGATAATTTTATAATGGGTAAAACATTCTGTTATTATGTATATTGTATTCTTATTACACAGTTATACTCTATTTTTTATAGTGTATTATATATCGTTATATTATTATCTATCTTTTATTACTTAATACATTTTATTCACATATTTATATTGTATTATTTTATATTCAAAGGGGGCGCCAAAAAAGTTATCGTACCCAGGCGCCAATTAAGCTCACTACGCCACTGCGTGTGATGAACCTTATACTGTGCATCATATTTTCATTTCATGCTTCGATTTTAACTTTAACCGATTTAAATTTTTCAAAACAGACCTTTTAACTATGTTTGATTTGCTGGGGGAGCCACCCCATCGAAATTTCTTTGCTATAGTATATTTTATTTAATTTAAATCTTAAGTTTTGCAAAAAAATATTTTTTGATGCTTTAAAAAATTTATTTACATAGATTTTAATCTTAAAATTTACATTTATTTTTGTTTTTTAAAATTTTAATGTTTGGGTTTCTTAGAGAAAAAAATTATAAATAAATAAATAAATCTTTTGGCGCAGCGCGCGCGCGCATGCCCATGTTTGGACTTTGCGCCATAAAACCCAACCAACCAACCTCTTTAAAGAGCATCGGATAACTTGATTGATTATTGTTGGGTGGCAAAAGATTTTTAAAAAAATGGTTTTAGCTTTCTGAATATATAGTTCTTGGATGAAGTGTCAGAAAATTTCATTTTATTTCAAAGTTTTTTTCTCGTATTTTTCCTTTTTTCTAAACCCAAACAACTACATTTTCAAATAAGTGTTAGATTTGATTTAGACTGGATTTTCTGAGCTTATGTACACGAGGAATACCACACTGAAAATCCAGCTCACCTGTTGTTGCAATTCAAAGACGAAACCAAAGACGGAAAAAAAAAAAAAAAAAAGTGTCCGAGTTTATTTATGATACACCCTCTACATGCACCCGAGATCGTATTCAAGCGTTTCTGTTGCTTCAGTATTAAAGGAAATGCACGGAATAAAATCTTGATAAACAGTAGAATTTTGCTTTCTAGGCACTTATTTGACTCGATTACACTTAATTTGACGGTCTAAATGACTACTTTGCAGACAAAATCTTATTCTAAAAAATGTAACAGTTAATAATACCCTTACTCATTTTTCTTGTTCAATATTTTCAGTATTTAATGGCTTTTTCATAAAACATATACTTCTAAAAATGTTAATTTATTGTAAGATTTAGCACATTTAATGCATACCTAAACCTAATTAAACCTGCTTTATCACCATATAAAATTTTTAATTGTATCCAAGAAAAATCTTTTTTGAAATTTTTAAATAAAAAGAACTCTTAATATTTATATCAGAAAAGCATACCAACTTTTTATCTCAAGGAGAAAATACGTTAATTAATGTAGTTTTTGATGAATTTATTTGTTTCAAAATTTAAATGCTGTAGATAATGCAAATTGAAATATAAAATAACATATAGTAATAATTAATTAATTTACAATAGTGATTTTTACTAGCTTGTTACTCAGTAAATTTCTTTTTCAGTTGAAATATTCCTATTTAAAATGCATTAATATATATATATATATATATATATATATATATATATATATATATATATATATATAATGTTCCTTTAGGGAAAAAATATGTTTTATTCAAACACTTTTATTTTAGTTAAATTTTTGTAAGTATAAATAATAGAGTAAATAAAACAACGCGTAGATATGAATATGCTCTAAAAAATGTGATAGTTAATATGATTACACACTTTTCTTCTTTAATATTTTCAGTGTTTAATTTTGTTTTAAAACATACGTGAAAGTCTTCTCATAAACGGCTACATAAAGTAAGAAATCCTATGTGAGTGTATTCGATTCTTCATTCCTAGTTTTACCACTGAGAATAAAAATTAAGATATATTAGATTATGCCCTAAACTTTTTGTAAGGAAGATTCTCCTTATGCTTTTGGAATCTTCAAATGAAATTATATTGTTCTCTTTTCCATAATTTTTATAAATCTTCAGAATTAGTTCCACATTATCTACACTGTAAACTTGCTTCATTGAAAATTTCTTTGGATTCTTTTATAATGGATAAAGCTTGTTCTAAATTTTCATGACTTCTAATTACATCGTCCAAGCAGATATTATCTTTTAAGAACGAAGGAGTTTCAGGACACTTCTCAACATACTTCCCTAAGTGATATTTACTCGTCTCCGTCACTCAGAAAGGGCTGCTTTTTATCCCGAAGAAAATTACAGTGAATCTGAAAACTATTGGTGGTTTAGAATTGCCCATTGCGTCTTTGGTAAAGAAAAATCGCGTTTTACGTCTTTATCTTCTTCGTGGACTAAAATATTCAAAAGGCTTGTTGTTGTGCCAGAATGCTTTTGTGTACTTAGCCCGAAGTTGGGCTTTACCAGTTAGATAGAAGCAGTCGGGTGGAATCTTTGTGATTTTGAAGTAGGGATCAAGCAGAAGACACCCAATACTTCGCCTGCTACATCCAGAGGTATCATTTCACTTGGAGGACATTGCTACCACACCCAGTTTTAACGTGCCCACGTGCGTTAAGCGAACACGATGGAACTTCGTTTAAGCAGGGACTCGAACTCACTACCTTCCGATAATGAGAACAACACCCTAATCAATCAGGCTACCGGTAGCACAACGCCTTGTCGCATGTCCGTCGTAAAAGTTATTAAGTTTAAATCTCAAAAAAATATCAAAAATTTCTTGATACAGATTTGGGCCAACAGGCAAACAGTTATTCAAGGAAAGAGAATTACTGGACTTTACAGAAGCATCAAAGACGAAACGTAATTTATTGGTCGCAGATCTTCCCAAATGATTTTTCTACACGGTAGATAAAATGTAATGTTTTCAGTTTCATTTGGGTTGGGGACTAACTGAATAATTCCTTGTTAAATATATATATATATATATATATATATATATATATATATATATATATATATATATATATATATATATATATATAATACTTCCTGTAATCTAATGTTGTTGTTGTCTTGTACCAGCCAGGCTGACAATATGGGGTGCGCTGCTCTACTTTTCCAACTGAACCCTATTTTGGTGTGGAGTCCGACTTCCTCAGTACACATATGCCATAGGAACCCGTTTATAGGGTAGGCAACCATTCACACAATTCATTCATACAAAGAAAGGACAAAGACAGGATAGACAGAGAGAGGAAATACATCCATGACCGAACTGGGATTCGAACCCAGGATCTCCCAATCCGCAGTCAGGCACTTGACCACTAGACAGGGTAAGCGGCCCCTATATTCTAATTCTTCTCTGTATTCTTCAAAGAGCTTGGAATATCTAAGCAATTTTCTTAATTGGTTACGTTTTGCTTCAATGTTTTTCGCTATTGTTTTGTAAATTTTGTTTATCCAGTTTCCAGGGCAATCGAACTGTTTATCTCTGATTCATATTTGATATGTCAGTCAAAATCGGACGAAATTTCATTTTATTGAGAATTATCTTCCTTACTTTTGTCAAATAATACACCGTTTTGCAAATCTCAATTTTTTTTTATTAGTCTGTAATCTAGTAAATAAAATTTTGCTCTAAAACTATATTATATATGAGAGAAGTAAAATTATCAGTTTATCGGTCATGAACTTTCCAACCAACCAAAAATACTTTCAACAGCTACGAGATTTTTATTCAAATGTTTGATTTTACGAGTCACAATGTTGTAACAGTAATCTGCCCCTATAAAAACATTAATAGATTCAGTACAATGAGGAGACAGCAAGAATATAATTTCTTATTTCAAAACTTGAACTACTTTTTGTTAGTATCCTGAACAACTGATTATTTTTTATCCAAACTATGTTATATAATTAAAAATAAATGAAAATTTATAATTTACTCTTCATTTGCTATCAGGGGATAGTATGTCTGAACCTGATATTTCATCTGTAGCTAAAGCTAAAGCTATCAAATTTCTAATTTGGAGTTTATTCAAAGTCTGTGTTCTAATATCACAGAAACTACATCATAAATTTTGTTTGCAACCTTTTTGCTTCAGAAAGCAAAAGCTATTAATTTTTCTCTTATTTTAACAGGATTTAATTTGTCAAGTAATTTCAGACAACTAAATGTGCGCATTCAAATCTTTGTGATCTTTCGATTTCTCTTTCACGCCACAAGTTTGCTTCATTTTCAGAGGCGTAGCGACGGAGGGAGGGGGCAAGGGGGTTATCATGCCCCGGGCGTAGTTTGCAGAGGGGCGCCAAATTATTTCAAAGATAAACAAAATTTTTCAGAAAATTTCAATCTTAGTTTTATCTTAATATCAATTTTATTCGGAGAAATAAATTTTACGTTTTATAATTATTGTATGTCGACCGATGGCTAAGTGGTTAGCGTTCCTGTCTCCTGAGCTGTTGGTCCCGGGTTCGAATCCCGGTTCGGGCATGGATGTTTCTTTCCTTCTCTGTCCTTTCTTCTGTGATGATGTATGAATGTGGCCCACCCTATAAACGGGTTTGTGGTGGTATGACGGGTGTAACGCTACTCACCTTCGTGACTTGGTTCACAGGTGCCCGCTGGTTAACGACAAATGAGTAGCAGTTTCTGACCTTGTTGTGGCATAGGGTTCGTCACCCAAGTGTGCCCGCAGAATTATTGTGTCATTTCCAGAAAAAAAGAATAAATAAAGGATTTGGAAAAGAGAGAAGGGGTTGTTGATAATAAATGAGGAACAGCTACATAAACAGCTGTAAGAGTAAGAGTTTTGCTAATGGCAAGCTACATTCGGAAGCTTGCCATTAGCAAAATTCTTACTTTTACATTTCCTTATTATTAATAATTTTGCATAGTCTAGTTACTTTTAAAAATTGTGTTCTTTTAACTGCGCTTTTTATTTTCATTTCTTAATCAATTAGATCAGTGTTTCCCAACGTGGGCCCCAAAGAGGGGCGATTTGATTGTCTAGGGGGCATTCCAAAATTGACTCGATACACATTTGACCCTTTGGTTCTGGGCTATTTAAATGCTATGCTATATTTCGGTAACAAAAATTGAAAGAAAAAAGCAAATTCTTATATAATTGTGGCCAATAAATGTTATATAAATTCGTTTGACGAGAACAAAAATATCGACTGTGCTTTAGGCATCGTCAAGTTGACACCTCTGGGCGGAATAGTGCAGGGTCCGCGTGAACCCCCGGAAGCTATAAATCACGCAGTTGTGTGTGAGAGTGGGTGGTAGTGGGTGAGTGGTTGGCTGTGGGTTAGTGTGTGTGTTCCCATCTGAATAGCCCGTCAAAACTTCCGTAGTGTTTCAGTTTGAAATTCGTATCCGTAAAAACTGTCGTAAGTCTCTTTGTTTAAAAAAGATATTCATTGTATAGTAAGTATTTGATTTTATTTTTATTTATTTTAATTTTAGAAGCATAATTTTATCTTTAACGATTTTTTTAAAGAGAGTAATCAAATACCCAAATTAAACCAAATGTGCAAAAAAACTATGGTCACAATTTCTAAAGCTAAAGCTGAATGTGTTAATGATTTAGTGCTGGTTAAAAAAAATCGTTTCTCTGTAACACAACGGGGAGACTTAAATTAAATTGGAACTTAACAGAAAATCTCAATATAGCAAGCATCAAATGCAAGGATCTCACTTAATAAAATATTATTATAGAAAAATCTTTAAAAAAAATTACATTAAATTTTAATTTTTTTATTAAATGTTTAAAAAATTTCTTTACTGTGTTTCGTTAATAATTTCCTAGTGATTTATTCCTAAAACCTATCATTAAGGTTCTTAAGTGAACAACTCGATCTTTTAGTATGAAAAACAATGTATTTGTTACATAGGCTCGCATAAGAATTTTAGAACGGCTTAGTTGGGGCATGGCACAAAAAAGGTTGGGAAACACCGAGTTAGATTATAGGCTTAGATTCTTTTAATCCTTTCCTTTTTAAGTTTAATACTTTGCTCAAAGCTTGTGATACTATTGTTTTGTTCTAGAAATCTTGTAAATGTATAGATAACGAAAGTACCTTAATTTTTTTTATATAAAATTTCTGGAATATTAGATTGGTCAGTTCCATTTTAATGCATAAAAGAGGTTTTCATTTTAGTATAAAGTTATTTGCCAAATTATTTGTGTTAATGTTATATGGTAATTTTAGGATTTATTAACTTAGGGAAATTACAGAAAAGTAAGCTCATAAAAGACACCTATTTAATTTTGTGAATATGCCAAGATTCACAGTATCCTTTATGATTCAATTGTTACACAGGTTATCTAAGTCAAGTTACATACTAAAGAAAGTCATAACAATAATATTAACAAAACAAATAAGTATGTTTTAATATAATAAAATAAAAAAAATAAAAACGTTCAATGAATATAATTTCTTTTGGACCCTTATGGATGTTATAATTATTCAAAAATACCAAACAAGCTTTTGTTAAAATTTCAGTGTTTTGAAATAATTTGACGTGCTGTTTTTAATTTCTCATAGCAGATTAAATTATTTTATTTAACAAGCAGTACTTCACTAATATTTTTGATATCCTTTTATGATAAATATGTGAAAATTTAATCTTATTTTAATTATAATAACGTAATAAATAATTATGCGCAAAAAAGTAAAAAAAATAATAAGTTATTATGCACTTTTTGGCCTTAATGTAGAGCTATTATTTAGAACTACTGCTTTTAACACTTTACCGATGAAAAATTGTCTGTCCTTGCTATTTCCATCGATTTATGTTTTGTAGAACAAAAAATAGAGAAAGTAAAATAACCATCAGGCCTTTGAAAAAAAGAAGGGAAAAATAATATTTAAACAAATTAGAAAATAAGGTATATAAATATATATTTCTTTTAATTCGCGCATCTTGTACCAGCAAATTAAATCTTTATCCGCGGGCCGAATAAAAACCTTCCGATTGGACGTAGTTTGCCCATCCTTAGCATTAGAGTTTAAAAAAGAACAGAATTAAGTTCATTTTATGTCAAATCTGCTAAACTGAACTCAAAACCAGAAAGAGTATATTTCTTGTTAAAGAAAAACAAGCAAATATGAAGCAACAACATACTATTCATGTTATTTTTAGTTTCATTGCAAAATTAACTTTTCGGGCGAAATGGACAGCATCAGGAATTTTTAGATCTATATATTTTGTGATGCTATATAACGCGCCGAGCTGGCAGCCGAATGGTTAGCGCTCTTGCCTTCGATTCAACAGTAAGTGGGTTCGAATCCCACCTTGGGATGGATGTTTGTAGTGGTTCGCAATCCATTTTAAGCCGTAGGTCCTAGTATAATTAGCCCTCGTGTATGCAAAAAGTGACCGTTAAGCGACAAACAGATGCTATATAATCCTCGAGAATGTTAATTTTCATTTTAAATGTGATGATGCCCAGATAATTGGTACAATGTGAGACTGTTTCATAGCCATTAAAGTAATCAGCCGAACGTCATCGTTTATTCGTTAAATTTCTTAGAAAATTATCCTTTTCTTATCTTAAATGCTGGTCTAATGTATACTAGTGCGTAAAAGGTAGTAGTAAGATGATAAAACCAAAATAATAAGTTAATTATCTCAGCAACCAAAGCTATGTTGATCTGCAACAAGTTCATTAATTTTCATTAAAAAACTTTTATTTAAGGAAAATGTCGATCTTAAAAAAATGAAAGAAAAAAAATTGCTTTTGCATTGGAGAATTTTACTAGCATTTTAAGAATAAACCTCAAAACTTTCTCATCAAAGTTTATTTTAATTTCCGTCAACCGCGTTTCCCACCATCTTCCTTTTTCAGATGTCAGTTTTTTTTTTACAATTGATATAAATTGAAAGAAAAGAACCATTTGGTATTAAAATTTTTTAAACTAATAGCGAGAAAAGAAACATTAATATTTTTATCAATATGTACATGAAATTCAGAAATAAATTTTAAAAATATGGCCCAGCCCGGTCGTTAGGGATATTTTATCTTGATTTTTGGAGCCTCCAGAATTTTTAGAAATAGCAAATTGTTTGCTTATTCTTAATTCCATGAAACTATTATTACCACCTTCTTTGCATTAATTGTGTTATACCATTTTTCGCTTTTCTAATTATTAAGAGCGTATTTCAACGGATATTGATTTTCCTTTGTTGAAAAAGATTACCTTCATCAGCATAATTAATATTCAATTTCTTCATGGGAAAAAGACAGAGAGGCTTGGTCAGACATGTGCACTTCTGAGAAGCAAAGTTCAATCGATAACGCTTAAAGTGACTTTTGAATCTTTAAACAAGCACATTCTTTATGGGAATTTGCAAAAGTTTGTTTTAAAATATTGTTTCCAGACAGACGAGCAGCTAAAGAACACAATGTAGTGTCTACAAAAATAGTGTAACTCCAGACTTTAAAAACATCTGCTTCTTTCTCTAGCATTGTATATGCTGAAGCCCATTCTGATTGGTCAATACAGAACCGCTAGCGGAAAGTTTGCTCCGCGCCTCTTCATCTCGAGTCATAACTTTGATAGTTGCATTGGCGAACGTTAGCTTTCTCTCACTGCGAGCTTTTTCCACAACGGAAAATTTAATTGTTATCTTTATTGGATTACATTTGCTGGAATTACCTTGGTAAGTACATATTTTTCCTATATTAAACATTCCGAAATATTAAAATTTAATTTAATAACAGTATTTATCGAACTTTATTATCATGTATTCGTTTTTGGAAAGATCTTTAATTAAAGTTTCACAGTTGGTAAAAACTGTATTTGGAAATTTTAACTATCTTTTAAATGTATGTTTTAAAAAATGAAACTTTTTATTTAACCATGTTAATTTATTTTATCTTTTTACATATATCTTCATTAAAAAAATAATTGAAATTTATAACTTTTTAATTGAATTAAAATTTTTCTTTTAAATTCAAGCCAGGAATATGCGTAGAAGTTATTCAATTAAATTAATTGAATGTAGTAATTTTATTTATACAAAAAAATTTATTTTAAAATTAATTCATTACATACATATTTAATTCATTTGTGTGCAACATAATGTATTCCAATTAACTGTTTTGTTTCCCTCAAAAAAGCAAACGCTTATAACGAATAATGTTAATTTGTTGCTGCTTTTAATTATAACCAGCTAAGTTTATGTGAAACAGTTTTTAGTTAAGAATTTGACTTAAATAATGAATTAATAAAAGGCTTGGATTTTATTTAATATAACTTGGGCATCTATTTTGAGTTTATTGAAATTTAGTCTAAATTTTTCTACATGAATTTGCTATTCTGTAATCTCGAATTTTGAATTTTCTTTTTTTCAGCAAAGTAGAATATTTTAGACTTAAAATTTAATATTGAAATAAAGATTTATTTCATTTTTATTTATTTGGTATAGCTTCAGGCTAAAAGAAAATCATGGTATTATATATATATATGTGTGTGTGTGTGTGTATAATATATTGTATATAATAAATTGTATCTATTATATGTGTATATATTATATGTATATACAATATATATATATATTACTTTTAGATCATTCATAAATAATATAATAATTTTCACTATTCCTCAGTCGAAATTTTAAAGTAAAAGCCGTTTAATTTATTAGTCCTTCAACATTTCAAAGTTTGGCAAAAATGACGTAAAACAGTTTTTATTAAAGTTATATTCATTTACTGAATTTAAGAATTTATTTGATAATTTTATATTTATTCAAAATTTTTTTTATATAATTTACTGTAAATATCAAAAATCTTATAAAACAGCAATTAAAAATGAACTAAACTTAAAAATGTTCTAAAAGTATGAAATTTCTTAACGTCGAATCTTAAAATTTTAGTTTCTTTTACTTTTTTAAATAGCCAATCATAAAATTTTAAATTTATCTTTGTATGATACGGAATTGTCAATTAAATGATCCGCCGTCAATGCTATTTGGAGTGCTATTAGGCTGGCAATATGGGGTGCGTTGCTCCACTTTTCCAACTCAACCCTATTTGGTGTGGAGTCCGACTACTTCAGTACACACTTAACCAGTACACACATGCCCATGCCGTTTATAGGGTATACGCAACCATTCACACAAGACCTTAGAAGACACCAGAGTTAGAAAATGAACCTCAATCTGCGCATGCGCTGAAATCCACGAACACTTTCGCCTCGTTCGGAAAACCGAATCCGATTATTTCCGACTATTCGTTTATATCACGAGCTAAGTTAGAAAAAAAAAGGGAAAAGAGAGATCATTTCGTATTTTATTTGAAACTACATTGATTTGATTCGTTTTCTCTATGCCATCCATACCTTGGGAAGTTAATTATAACTTTTTTAAGTTGGAATAAATTGAATAAAATAAAAAGTTGTTGAAATCAAGAGTTTGTATAAAATTTATATAGCAAAAAGAAAAATATGAAATGCTTTAATTTTGTATGCACATAATTTTGAATACACAAAATTAAAGCGTTTTCTAATGAGTTAAAAGTTGTTGATACGGTGCACAACTTATTTAAAGAGGGTCTGTATTTAAATTACCAGAGTAAATATTTACACATTAGATGGGAGTTTAAATCTTGAACTGAATATCACTCAATATTAATTTTTTTTCTATTTAGTGGAAATTTTTGGAAAGGAGAAGTGAAAATTAATTATGGAGTTACATCATAGGAACTTCATGGGAATTATTTTTCATGATTTTTAAACAAGATTTAATATGAACAGTGCAGCCATTAAATAAAATTGATGTTTAGAAAATGATTAATGGAAACTATATCTGGTTTAAAGAATTTCCCCAATCATAAGAATTTCAGTTACAATGTTTGGGAGGGTCAACCAAGAAGTGTTGTGAAAGGAATACATTGAGGCTGTGAGAAATCTTGATCTTGAGATGGAGTATCTTGATCTTCATTTGGCATAGTATGAAATAGAAACATGTTTTGAAAGATTCGTGTATATTTAATTTCACATGAATATTTATTATATTAATTTACATTTAATTTTACATTAATTTATTTTTAATTTATATTACATTAATTTATTTTTAATTTTACATGTGCATTCCCAATGGATCATTTACAATTTATATGGAGTTGAGAATGCTTGTATGAGAAGGTAACAAAAATTGATCAAGCACACATAAGAGACATTCATTTTTTTTCTAATAATATTTTCTTATTTTACCCAATTTATGGGAATATATATAACTTTTTAACATCTTGTCTTGGAATGATTAAGTAAATAAAAAGAAATGTTTAGAATTCAAAATTATGTAAAGTCACATAATTTCAATTAGTGAGGAAGTGTTTTGATGGCTTTTGTTAATGCTGTTTAAATGGTGGGCCAAAATGAATTAATTAAATCTTCTGGGAAAAAAATATGCTATGAAAACAGCTTCTAGATGCAATGAAAGTTATTTGATGCCTTAGTAAGTATGCATTAGTAATTAGTAAGTATGTAAAAAAAATCTTGTGAAAGTAATTTATAACACATAGTATATTCATATATATTTTTTAATTTTTATGCATATTTTTGGGGTCAAAACACGATTTAACTAGGACGAAATTTAATCTTAATTGTACTTAAACAAATTTCCTTCACAGCAAATATATTTAAGGTTATTATAAAGTATTTGCCACTAATTGGCATTACTTCACAGGATTTTTCTTTGAAATTTATGGTTTTCAATTCTTTGTTACATTAAACATTCTATTGCATTTGCTGATGAAAAAGTAGTTATTTATTTGGATATTCCTATTTAGCTACTAAATTTGATATTTTGTAATTTATAATTGCAAGGGCAATGTATTTCTAATAGATTCTGTTGGTAAAACAATTCTCAATTATATAAAGACTTGGTGAAACTCAATTCCCATATGACCACTTGTAACACAGTATTTTGACTGAAAGATGCCAAGGTATTTTTAAAATCAATACCTGAATAATTTTTTATTAAGACTTATATTTCACTTAAATTTAAAAAAAAAATACTGGCTTACTTATAGTTGCAAAAATGATTCCCATAACAAGAAAGTTTGTATCAATGGAGAAACATTTAGAATCAATTTGCATCATCAAAAATTATTAGCAGCAGCTTACTTTCTTTCCCTACTTTTCATCAAACCCTTTTATTAATTAACTAAAATACTTCATTGAAATAATTTTTCCTTACACAGTATGTGAAAAACAATTAGTAATACTGTAAGAAGTATATTTAGATATAAAACTTTAAAATTATAGTCAGTAAATATTTATTACAGATTCTAAATCAACCTAATTAACAATTATGAAACAAATTAAACCTAATTTGTTTAGTTTTAGTTATGAAAATATACATAAACATAAATGGTATTCAGTGATTTTGTTTGAAAAGCCATTTAGCAAATGATTAATACAATTTGTTTTAAAGCATCTGCTTTTTATGGAATTTATATTGATAGACCAGTTTAAAAGCATTTAGTGGAAATTCTTGATTAGCCTTATTGCAATTAAAGTAATGAAAATTCGTAAAGTATTTGCTCAGAGATTTCCACAATGAATTTATTTGTCTTAACACAGTTGTTCTTTGTGCTGAATTCCTAGGACATATGCCAGACTGATTATTTGAATAACCATTTTTATGTTCATTATGCATTTGGATAAATTATGGCTTATAAAATTGAATTATGGCAGTTAGCTAATGATTTTTTGTTTTGCATTCATAAACCAATTTGAAAACATTAAGAACTTAAATTTTAATTCAAAATTTAATAAAGAAATTGTTGAATAGTACCTTTAATTGTATTTTAAAATTATATTTTAGTATTAGTACTCTCAGCAAACACAATAAGCTGGATAATATGCACAATTTTTTATTACATTAAAATATGCTTTTATTAAAAATGAATATAAAGAATCAAGTAAAGCAGTTAATAAAAACAAACAGAATTAAGAAGTTTTCAAGTATACATTTTGAGCATAAATGTGTATTTACTCATTATTTGTACAGGTAGTAACTTAATTACAGTATATAACAAGAGACATGTAAAACAATTAAATTTTATGCCATTTAATCTTCTTTTATAAAGAATCTTGAGATACAAATAACGAATATAAAATTAATTTTAAATTACATACCAAATCATATACTTGATTTAGTGGTAAGATAATTTACAGTGAGACTTATGTAACAATAAACAATTTAGTAAATTTTGTGTATACATTTGGAATATTTCATTAAAAATTTTAAATACCTAATAAATTGATAAATTTTTTAAACAAAAAGAAAAGTGCAATTAAAATAAATATTTGCTTTCTTACACAGCTCAAAATATTGTAATGGTTAGAGATTAATTATTCTTTTTTTAATCTTTTGGCTTTCTGCAAAATAAGTTTTGCTGCAAGGTTGGTGGATGCTGCCACTGTAGGTTTTTTCAATTTTCTGTTAATTAATTTCTTCTTAGTGATTGAAAATAGTCTTCGTTGTTGAGTAACAATACGTTTATTAGTGAAATTTTTTTCTTTTAAGGATCTTCCTGCATCATGACTTTTCACAGCTGACAAAATGGGTTTCACGGAAGACAGTATTTTTTCCATGGCTTCACACTCTGCTGCGCTATTTACTCCATCTACTGCTTCGTCCCATTTTTTCTTCAACAGAAGTTTTCTTTTCTCAATACTTACTTTTGATGATGATGAAGTAGGTTTTTGACTTATGGAAGATAATAAAACAGGGACTTCATTTTCACTTTCATCCATTATTAATTGAGTATCTTCACATGGGCTTTTAATATCTGCACATTTTGATTTCAGAAATGTGCATAAAAAGTGAATATGCTTACACATATTCCACTGAACAGAAGAGTCCATGCAAGAACAGGAATATCTGTGAATGCAACTATTGCATTCATTACATACCAAATTACACTCACATGTGTTTGTTAATTCTTGAATCTCATACATATCTTGCCCAGATGAAGAAGTTACATGCCATGAATTGTTCACGCTAATAACTTCTAATTTCAAGTTTAAACTACCTACATGCCTTTTTCTGATATTTTTCAGTTTATTTGTTAATTTACCTTTATGAAGTGTAACAACTCGTTCGACAGTTTTATCCCTCAAAAATCGCATGATAGCATAAATTGATTTGTCAAGTCGTTTGACATTTTTACCGTTTAAATAGATGTACTTGATTGTACGATGCATCCTTTCAATATGCATATTTGTGTTTAATCCAGCATGTAGGCGATAACAATATGCCCATGCTGAAGCACATTTAACATAATAAGTTTGAAAATACTTAGAAAAATCTGCCATATCTTGATCCTTAGACATTATGTCTATAGCTTCATTTAACATAGCCTGGAAAGCAGATTCATCTAGTTCGGTCATGAGAGCTCTTATGATGTGATAAACTTCAGTTTGTTTTTCTTTTCCTTTTACTTTATTTAAATTTTTTCGCCAAGCTCTATCCACATGCCAAGCACAAAATAATCTTTTTTGTGGCTTTCCCATTGAATTTAACCATGCATTATAAAAAACCTCAGCCATGTCGGACATAAACACTTTCGGAGTTATCATTCCCACTTTCTCTTTTATCGATGAAAAGAAAAGTGTCATTACATTTAGATCTACCCTTGATGATATGCAAAAAGCAACAGGAAAGCATTGCCTCAATTCGTCAATAATAATCAATGTTATTAATTCAAATCCATAATTATTCAAACCATGGGTACCATCAATGCAAATGCAATCTGATCCAAAATTCTGTAAAAGTTCTTTTTGTGCCTTATTCATTATTATTAAGAGAAAGTCATCTTTCATTAGACAAGGATAGTCTTCAGAAATGGAATCTTGTGGTTTATATAGCAAAACACATGACTCCTCCTTTACTCCTCTTGCTTCATTAATCCAAGCATCAACACTTGTTGCATCATCTTTATGCCGTACTGCAGATGAAGTAAGATTGAAACTTGATTCAATATTATAAAGGTCTTGTTTTGTTATTAAATGAATTCTTTTTAAGTTGTCCTCTGCAATTTCACCACGTATTTCATCTAGAATAGCATCGAAAAGGCATTTTTGAAGCTATTTTTTGTGCTATCAGCTCTTTTTCAGATTGGGATAGTGAAATATGCCCAAGATCTTTTTTATGACCAATATGTGTTTTTACAAAGGTTATACTGCACTCCTGATTAGGAGATTCGACAACTGTAATTTTGGAAGTACAAAAATTATTTATTTTATAACTTCCTTGAGTTTTCAGGTGACGTTTGCCTGTGCTTTTAGAACTAAATGTTCCAGACCTGTGACATTCAAAATAGTAATATTTTCTATCACCCCACTTGCAACTCCGTTTTAGATTATACTTGGAGCATGTAGACATTTCAATATCTTTTTTCCAAATATCAAATTCTTTGAAGGTAGAAAAAATAAAATCGTCTGTTTCCACTTTTAAAGAATGCTCAATTTGCAAATGTTCATGAAAATTTTCCAGTTTTATATCAGTACAACATATGCTACATTTTCTTATTTTTCCATCCGATGAGGAAATTGCATGTACATGCCTTAAGTGAAAATTTAGGCTTTTTAATTCAGAAAACTGACAATTACATATATCACAAGAAAAATCAAGATCCTTACGTTTAGTCACTCATTTGAATGTTATGGATATTCCTTCCATGGCGTTTTAAACTTCCGACTGTAGAAAATACTTTATTACATATGGAACATGATATTTCCGATGAATCCATAATAGGAATTGGCCCTGAAAAGGGCCGTTTTTTTATAACTGATGAATCATTCATAATTTTAAAAGAATAATGTAAGCAAAAGGCTTAATGTATAATTTTCAAACCAACAACAATGCAAGAAATGAAGGAGGGAAAAATGTAGGGAATTTTGTAATGTTTGCGAGGGATTTTCTTAGAATGTTTAAAAGGGAAAAATGTGACTAGTCGGAAACATTCGGAGTCGGTTTTCCGAATGAACCAAAAGTGTTCGTAGATTTCAGCGCATGCGCAGTTTGAGGTTCATTTTCTAACCCTGGTGTCTTCTAAGGGTTTCTAACCATTCACACCTTATTCATACAAGGAAGGGACAAAGACAGGATAGATAAAGAGAAAAAGTACCTCCATGCCCAAACCGGGATTCGAACCCAGAACCCCCTTATCCGTAGTCAGGTACGCTAACCACTAGACAATTTGATTAATAATTTATATATATATGTATATAATAGTGATTCTCAACCTTTTTTGTGTCGTGGCACACATTTAACGTTTTCAAAATTTGTGTCCCACAAAGATTTCTCTGTCGTTTATTTCTTTACTCGTAATAAAAAACATACTAATTTTTACTATATATATTTCTAAAACTTAGAGGCCCACTTAAGGAATTTGATACATAAAATTATAAACACAGTAGTTGAGAATCACTGATAGAGATGTATCAGAAAGATCTGACATGAATAAATAGTTTAAAATAGTTATTTAATATTTCAAAAAGTAAAATTAAATTATAAAGCAATTTATTTTGGTTTAATATTTGTTTTCACGAAATAAACTCCTATATGAGATCTATAAATTCGAAACAATATCCACCTATTTTTCCATGGATTATTTTATTTACATTTGTTTAATTTATGATGGAAAGATATTTCCATCAAGTCTAAAATAAAACAACCTTACTTATTCCGTGGATCCATTTTAAAGTATCACCAGATGCATGAAAAGCAGTTTGACAAACTTTAATATGAATTGTTCCCTGTTTTGTGAATTTCTGAGAAATTCCAATTTTCCTGAATACATGGAAAAATTTATCATTCTAAATTCGTTAATGCAAAATCATTTTTCTCATAAGAAAATAACGACAACAGTTAACAGTTTATAATCAAATATTCCAAATGTAAAGAGTTTGACAAAATTACTTTCATTATTTACAATTATTTTCCTAATAAGCATTTAAAATATCTTTGCTTTCAAAGTCTCTTTTTTGATACTTATCATTTTAATACATTCTATGATTGAATAATATATCCAATGAAATTATTAAAGAATTGAAATTATTAAAAACAAATATCGTTTTTCAGTGTACAAATACAAATAGTAATTTCAGGTAACAGCCAAATACTAGCATGTACTTAAAATTTTATGAAAAGAGTCATTTTATAAAAGGAGAAAGTATTTCACTTGTGTTTCATCATTATAGATTCTCTTAGAGCTTACATATCTAGACTTCAGCTGCCATATCTTACAATCGCACACAATTCCACACTACAAATCGTATTTTAGTCAATATTTTTTAATGAAGTATAAAAAAAATATTTCTTAATGTTTCAGTGCAATATTTTTTAAAAAGCTAACCAACTTTTTAATCTAATATTAACATAAATGATTGTAAAAAAAATAAAATGACGTAATTATTTTATAGATAAAAATTATTATATTAGAATGTCATTTTATAAATTTTTATATCATTTGTATTTATTAAAATACTTAACAGTATCAGTTAAATTATTAAATTGTTTTTAAGTTTTTAATTAATATTATGATAAATAATTATGAATAATCAAAGTCACAGAAAAATAATATACTGTATTATGCTACTGAAATAGCTCATTTAACATTTTCATGAGCTGATATAAATTTTCAGTATTTTTGCTCCTGCGACAATTTTTCTTCTAAGTCCTATTCATAATTATAATAAACTATATCAATACTTAATATTCTTAATTGAAAATACATTCAATACTATAATTTTGCAGTTGAATAGATAGAGTTCTACTTTTTCGAAACACTAAATTTCATTGAAATTTGTTAAATTGAAAGTTATAATAAATAACTTTCTGCATCAAGTAAAACCTTTAGTATAATATTTATGATGCAGAGAAAGCACCCTTATTTACACAAAATTGAAGCACCCTTATTTACACAGGGTGCTCCAATTTCTATGGGAATCGAGAAACAAAAATGGTAAAAAAAGAGATTCTATCCACTGTGTGGAAACCCTCAAAACTTACTCCTGTAAGGTAAAAGGTAACCATGAAACTCCTCCTTTGTATTCCCCATCTCCAATACAATGTATTTATTCAAATAAGCGGATTATTCTAAACCAATCAAATGCTTGGTTTAACAAGATATAACTGAAGAATCTTTGCCAACCAGCAATTACTTTCACATTTTGGTAATAGTGTCAACGATAGAAAGATCGTTCTTACTTTCCTCAAAATTTTTCAGGGCTTCAACAGTTAATGCAAGTTGCCGGGTCTTGTTAATTTTGAAGCAGGGATCAAGTTGCAGATCTTCTAATACTTGACCTGCCACCCCAGAGTTCACATTTCATTCAGAAGACATATAAAAATAATATAATATGTCCCCATGAACATGCTGGATCTTCGGTTAAGCCAGGATTCAAATTTACTGCATTATAATAATTTTTTTTTATCCTATGCCCGACCTTGGTTTTTCAACCATCAGTCTCTGTCAGGCAGCCCAATACAATCTTGAGGTGAATGAAAAGTCATCTTCCACAGAATTTCTAACTGCGACGCCTGAAAGTCCAGGGCAAGTGAAAAGGTGGTCACCGGTTATGTCCTCTAGTCCACAAAAAGGGCAGATTGGAGAGTCCTTCAAACCCAAATGGTGAAGGTGTTTTTGCAGATAATCATGCCCAGTTTTAAGGCGAAAACTTGCCACTCCCACAGCTCTGTTGAGGTTACACGGAATAGGCTTTGTTAGTAAGGAAGCCTGTGCTTTCCCCTTTATGCACATCTTGTAAACATTTCTATGATAGGAGGCTATGTTTGACTTAATAAGTCTTTTAACAGTATGGTACTCCAAGGCTGGAGAAGGCTGTTGTAGATCTGAGCCAGCCTTTGCCAATTTATCAGCTGCATCATTTCCGGAGATACCACAGTGGCTGGGTATCCATTGCAGCGCAATTTGTCGTCCTTCTTCCAGTAGAGAACTAATTGCCATTTGACAGAGATAAACAGACCCAATACTGCTAGGAGCAATTGAAGAGAGAGACCTGATGGTGGCCTGAGAGTCTATAAAAAATACTATGTTGTTCACATTACCCTTTCTATAATAATGCATTATAATACTGAAAATGATGGTCTTGCCAACCAAACCTCCACGGCCTGGCTGTATGTGTTAGAGAATCTTAAGGCTTTAGCTTATGGTGTGTACTTGCCAAAAATTAAATGGTTTGGGCTGTTTTAAAAATTTTACAAAATTTCATATCCAATTAATTCTACTTTTCAAAATATGACACAATTTTACAAGTCTACCTTTAACATTACACCTTTAAGATTTCTTTTCTATTTAAATTTCATATAATGTATAGTTCATGTGCACTTTATATTAATCTTGCTGCAAATAAGTAATATTTTTCTAATTAATGAGTAGTATATAAAATTTATGTAAATTATTAATTTATTTATTTATGTAAATTATTAAGAATTTTGTATTTTTATGATTACTAAACTTAACAAACTCCCAACAGTATAAATATATTTTTTATTACATTCTTTCTACACTCTTACATGTGTGCATCTTAATTAATTAATTTGAAAATATTAGACTGGTCATTGGCAAAATTTGTGTGTAGTAGTGTATTGCTTCTGGAAAAAATGCTTAACTAGAAGAAATGTTTAAAAATGATTTATAATGTACAATTATTTTGATATTTACTATTTGTATAGTTTTATACAGTGATTAAATTTATTAGCTAATTATTATTTTTTTTTTTACTTGATTTTATAGTTGATTTTACGATGGTCAAAAAGGAGAAAAAAATTTCTTCTGATGATGAAGATTTTTATCCAAGATTTTTAATAAGACCTCGACAAAATCCTTTTGCAAAAATCATAAAAAAGGTATTATTTACTAATTGTAATCACAAATTTATCTTTTAATGATTTTTGATATATTAATTTGCTTAGTTGTTAAAAAATATTAAAAGCTGTTTTTAAATTATGAAAGAAAATTTTAAATGAGTAAGCTAAATATATGTATATTTATCTTAAAATATGTTTATGCAAAAAAATAAAGGAATATATATATATAATAATCATTTAAAATTTTCCTTTCATAAATTAAGAACAGCTTTTAACATTTTGAATTTAAAATCATATATCTGTGGTTCTTATATACACATATATAGAAAGATTTACAATTTTATATTTTTAAGTGATGTTTTATATCAATACTAGCTACACTTGTTGGAATTTTATAATTCTATTTTTTTATCTAATGATTGGATAAGTTTTGCTATTTAGTTTCAGTAAAAACTTAATTCAATTAACATACTGAAAACATTTTGAATTGACATCCCTTGTCATTACAATCTATTAAAGTATGATTCAACCATATTAAAAAAATTATATAATTCAACTTAAGTAGTTTATTGGTAAATATGGCATTAATTACTACATAATTAATTCTTTAATATTTAGAATTATGAATAGTGTGTTTACCATAAAGCCTATCTTTACTTTGCAAAAAGTAATTTTCAACAATTGGTATTAAAGAATCTGATAATTCTATACTGATTTAAACATTTAAAATAAACTTAATTGTAAATGTTTTTTATCTGAGATTGTTAAATGGTGTAAGAAAAATGACATTGTTATTTATGCTTATAACAACCATATTTAGACTTAACAAGACCGTAAAAATTCTCATATTCATAGAAGCAAAGTAAATATACTATAAAAATCTTTAGTTTTATGCATGAATCATGTTACAATTGAAAATTGTTTGTTATTTGTAACAAATTTTTAATCTAATTTAGTACTCGAGGCCTGTCAAGCGAAATGATGTTATTGATTTAAATACAATGACAATAGTAGAAGATGGTGGTAAGTTATCTAAATTATTATTTAGATTTTTTAATTATAAAATTTCATTTGTTCTTGCTTTACTGTATAGATAAGATTACAATAATGTTTAAAATCATATAATAGGGAACTTGTTTTTAGTGGGAATGAACATTTTACTACAAGAGTGTCAGCAAAGTTTACTTTATTCATTACATTGTTTTTTTTCGTTTTAAGCTGCATTGATGACCATTAATAAACAAAAAGTCCATCAACTTTTACCATCTAGGTCTGTAGCATATTATATAGGAGGTCTGTAGCATATTTTAATTAACATTGGAAGTCTTTGAAAATTACGATTGAGTAATTAGAAAATTTACTTAGAACAGATATAAATTCTGAAAATAAATGTAAATAATAAAATGTCATGATTTTTATATTGAATGAATTACGTTTAAAAAAATTTAGAAATTTACAATTTTTTACAAAAAAAAAAAAAACGGTTTGTAGATAAACAACTTATATTTCTTTGCCTCATACTAGAAATTAAAGCATTACAGGGAAAACATAAACTTACCATTACTGAAATGTTGCATAAATAATAATTATTTTTTATAGATCTTTTTATTAATATTTAAGTGAATGCTTATTTATAAATGATAATAATTTAAATTAACATTAATTATATTAATTAATTTTATGGTTTTATATCAAATATTATTGATCTACTTATTTAGTTTTAATTAATTATTAATTTATTTATTATTAATTTAGTTTTTATTCAATTTATTTATAAAATTTTAAAAAATTTGTCATTATATTTTAATCTAATAGATGGCAGTACAAACAAATTTGTAACAAGTATGAAATGTAATCGGTAAAATACTTGTTACTTTAAAAGTTACTGTACTCAGTACGTACTAAGTACAGGAAAAGTAACAAAGCCCCATCCCTATCACACACACACGTTATTGTTATTTTGAGATGGTAATGGAGCTTTGCTTTTAACAAGAAATTGTAAATATCAGAATTTTTTATGTGTTAAAAAATTTGTCTATGCATATACAAAATATAAAAATTAGCTTTTGTTAATTAATTGGCTATTTTTTAAAAAAAAAGGCTAGTGATTTAACCCCTTAAGCGTCTGGGGTTCAGTGAAGAAAGTGCTTCATTTTTGCTTCGCGGTTGCAACAAAGTTTTGGCTTTCACTGCAATACAATTTTTCCCCTTTTAGAACTTGTCAAGAATACAAAAGCTTCTAACTCTTGATGAGGCGTATTTCCGTTTTAGCCTGGACCACCTCACAATAATCACATTCTAATCACTTGCAGTGGGGAAAGACCATCAATCGTTGTCAGCTGAAGAAACCCACGTGTGCTAGTAGTTAACTTTGTGGATGTTCTGCTTGAAAGTTTCTTCAAGTCTCTATTATAATTATTTTAATTGTAATTAATATAAATTTTATTTTATTATTTTGAAAATTATTATCAATAAATTTACTTTGATACAGTTTTTATATTTAAAATTCTTAAATAAAAAAAAATATATATATGATAGCTAACTCAATGAATATCATATTATCATAATTTTAAAATGACATTTTGATATATATATATATATATATATATATATATATATATATATATATATATATATATATATATATATATATATATATATATAATCATTTCTTTTTATTAAAAAAATCAGAATTTCTTTTAAATTTCCCAAATAGTTAAAATTGTAATGATTTAAATAGCTGTTAAAATGCGTTAATTTGTTGCAATTTAATTATTAATTGATTTTTAATTATTGTCCATAATTTTGAAAGTCAACTCTATTTTTTAAAATCATCAAGTAATTAATTCAAAATTATTGAAAGAAACAGCTCTGTTGCTTTATACACAAATTGAAGAATTTTGTTAAATTTTCTTCTTCTTCTAGCGCAATAGTTCTAGTTCTTTAGCACAATTTAATAAAATTGTGAAATTTATCATATTATAATTTAAGAATTATGATTTTGTTTTCTTTTTCTTAAATTTTTACCATTGTCACTTTATTAGATTTAAAAAATCTCCTTTAAAAATCCTGTAAAGCAGTGTAGGGACAAATTCATACATGTTGGTATACCTGCTTACATAATAAAAACCTATAGATTGTAGGGAAATGAACTATTCAGGGATAAAATCACTACAACTATAGATTGTAGGGAAATGAACTATTCAAGGATAAAATCACTACAAATTTCTCCAATCAGCTTATCGGGAAACAACTAAACCTTTAAAGAACTTGATGAAAACTCACCTTTTGATAATAAATATTTGCTTAATTTTTAGACATTTGATCCAAAATACAAAAACAAAAATACAAGCTTGTGAACTTTTGTGAAGTTTTTCTCCTCTCTGTTATCTCTGAATTTCAGGTGATAAGATCCTTCATTTTACACATAAACATAAATTATCTGTAAATACTAAACATGATAAAAAAATATTTAAATAGTCAATAATAATTAATATTTTCTAAAACAGAAAACACTAATTCACACACATTCTTCACTGCATCCAGAATGTACTTAAGAAAAGCAAACATTTAGGGGTTTTTGAGTTCTAAAATTGTAAAATAAAAAATGTTGTAAAATCATTGAAAATGGAAAAAAATTCTTATTCTATTAAGTATGATACTTAATTATATGCAATAAAAAATATGCCTTTTTTGGAAGCATTTTTGGTAAAAAATAGGCTGCTTAAAGGGATGGTAAAATACTAATAATTCATGAATTTCAATGGCAAACTAGATTTTATGAAGCTTAAAACTTCAAATATGTCCAAATACAAGGCAAAGGTGACATGTCTCTTGAATGTCCATAACCCAACTGGCAGCAAAATAGTAAGTGCTTTGGCCTTTTGTTCAGCAATTTTGCAAAGAGAATGTATGTTTCCATATGGTTCGGAATTCATTTTGAATTAATGGTCCCAGTCTAATAAGTGTTTATGTGTAAAAAATGTTAATTGACTTTCAAACCAAACCAGAATGTTCATATATATACTGCCCTTTCTCATCTGCCTACTTTTTCCACAACCGTAATAACTATATAAAGCTTAAAAAAAGACAATCCTGTACTTCCTTCAAATTCTAGGAACCTCAAATTGTTTAATCATATTCAATTGTAGAATATATATATATGTTATGTAGAATGTATATATATTTCCTGTGTGAGTTTTTAGTGATATCTGCCATAAGTATTTTGGTGGCTTAGTAAAATTCAGACCTGGTAAAGTTGTCAGAATCAAAAGTCATAAACTTGATTACAGTGGTAGTTGTCAAACGAAGAAGTTTATTCTGACAATTAAAAGGGGCAGACATCATTAACTCACACCAGTGCTATGTAGAATCTATGGGAATATTGATTCTCTGCATAAATTGTGGTATTGAAGTTTCAGCAGATTAATCAATATTTTAAAATTCTACAGTTGTAAAAAATTTAAGTATTTAAAAAATAATTAAAATTTTTATAGCCTCTCAAAATTTATTATATATTTTATTTATATGTAATATTAATAAATAAACTCTTTGTTTTAATATAATAGCTTTCCAATAAAGGTTTTGTTCCTTATACAAAAGAAATTATACTATAATTTAAGATTTGCGATAAAATTGCCTTTCTTAGTTTCAATTAAATTAATTCCAACACTTGGTCCTATGAGTAAAAGACTAATTATAAAAAGCTAACAAAATTAAAGTTTTTATTTTATTAGATGTTATTATTTTTAGTTATCCTTGTCATTTTATACAAATTTTCTTTCCTATATCTCATATTAACGAATTCCCATCTATTTTAACAAAATATTGTGTTGGAGTGAAAACAAGTATTACTTATAGAATTTTTAAAAAAGTTTATTTACGAAATGGACAGTGCATTAATAGTACATCATTAATTGAATTTCAAGAATTTTAATCAATTGAATCAATTTCCACAGGCTCCTGAAGTCACAACATTCCTTTTTCCATCAATTCCAGTCCACTAACACTTCTTTTTCTCCTACCCATAATTTCCACTCTGCACAGTTAATTTGTATTGAACATAGTAATAGCAAAATATGGATCATTGTTAAGAAATCACTAAATCCTATAAATTTAATTATTTGCATAAAATAATAAAATCTAAATTTCTGAATCCAAAAAGAGATTTCTGTGATTCTAAGCAATTGTATACTTAAGTAATGAAACTTGTATATGTGCTGCAAATTATTTGAAACCAAAAGTCTTTTAAATGTAAAATTTTATTCAAAAGTATTTATCTTAATTATTATTTTATTTTTTCTGCTAAATTCTTTGTTTTAGTTATTTTTAAAATTTAAAGATGAACTTCTTTCATTGAAACATCAGTCTAATCATCATTATCTTATTTCATTGATATACTATTTTTCTGTATCAATATGTTTTATCTAAAACTTATTTGTAAGTTTTGTTTTTAATACTTTAAATTTAGTAATACAGTTCAAACTATGTTGGATATACATTTTTTGCAATAGTTTGCATATTTGAACTTCTATTTAAATCTTATTTCTAAAATTTGTATTTACATCTTAAATGTTTTGTATGTATATTTATATATATTCTATTAGTGTTTACATGCATTTTTTATTTCAGGTTACTTACGACACAGTAAAGCCCGCCCATTTCCATCTAATGAATTCTGGCAAGCAATAGGTAAATAAGTTTTTTGTTTCATAGTGCAGTTAAATTCTGTTATTTATATATTTGAATTTATAAGAGAATTTCTAATTATGTATTTTCCAGCATGTAAACTTATTATTTTATATGATCACAATTTTTTAAATTCTCAATAATTGTTAAATAATATGAAAAATATTTTTCTGTAATCCTGCTTATTTTATAGAAATGAACATTTAGATTGTGCTTAAAACATTAAAGGATTTTAAAATTAAATTAAAAAATTTTCCACTAAAAAATTATGAAATGCGGAATTGTGTAGATGATACAGATTCTAGTTTAAGAAATGAAATGGCAAAGTTATATATTTTACTAAAAATAAATTAAAAATTATAAAAGTATTCTTTCAGTTGCCCTTATAAATAATTGCATTTGGAAGTAAAATTTGCTGAATTGCAACTACTGAGTTTAAAATTTCTTATTACTTTATAAGTCAGATGTTTGCTTCTAACTATAAAAAAACAGTCATGAGCCATTATTGTTTACGTTTTATTGCATACGTTTTATTTATAGGAAATTGTGCTTTATGTACAGAATTTACTGAAGAGGGATAACATTGAACCTTAGTAAATGTTTATTATGCATATATATTTCACAAATTTTTAACTATACATATTTTCATATGAAATTCATTTCCAAGAAAATGCATGAACAGATTTTAAGTTTTTGTAATTCCTAGTTATTTGTAGTAGTTTTGATTCAATATTCTTAGTTTCTTTTGCTATATTTTTTAAAAGAAAATTGTCTTTGTATTTGTTGAAATTGGTAAAAATATGATATTACAATTTAAAACAATTTTATGCATGTAAATAAGATTTCTTATGCTCTTTTTAAGAATCATATTTGCTGGAATTTAAAAACCTTAACTTTTATTTTCTAAATTTTTCTATAGTTCATATTTCCTTACAATTCGTTGATATACTGAATTATCTTTTAACTGTGCTCTGTATGGTTAAATAGCTAATTATTAAAACGCTTAATATCACATAAAATTGCTAATTGAAAATAATGAATTCTGGTACCTTAAATAAATCCCTGTCATAAAACCATGATTTATAAATTAGTTATTTTTTTGTGAAGCTTCTCTTAATATTAACAAACCTAACTTACACACACATACAATTAAGGCATTCGTTGCAATTTTCCCAATAATTATCTGCACTTATATTAAAAGATTTGTTTGTGTTAATTGCACAGTATAATTGCAAGTCTACTAAAAGACATTGTAAAGCTTGATTAAAAACACATTTTGAGATCCTTTTCAGAAGTCAAGATTATTTTTATCTGTTATTAAAATTAAAAATGAAATTCCTAAAAATAATTCTCATTGATTTAGTTTTCCATTTATTTCTATTATCTTGCTTCATTGTAGTATGCAGATTATGTAAGCTTAAGTTCTACAATATAAGTAATTGTGTAACACAGTGTTTAATGTATATTTTTAAATAATTTCATGTTTCAATTCATACTACAAAGATTTATGATTATTCAATATCAGCTAAGTTGATGTGAAACTGCTAATAAAATTGCAGCACAGTTTTTGTAGGTTCCTTGTGTGAAATAAATATTATTCTTAAAACAATTATTTGTTGAATTTTAATGATGGATAAATGCATTTTTTAAATACCAAATTTTCATTTATTTTAAATTTAGCATTTTTAATACTAAAAATTTTTAATTTTACCTTGTAAATTTAAGAAATTTTTGGTTAAATTTTTTAATATATATTTTTACTATATTAATGATATACTCTATTTATAAGCTATGCAATAATTACTAACTTTAAATTTGTTACTTAACCTATATTTGCATCTATAATTACATATATTCTATACATCAAATCAAATGTTTTTATTAACAAAATCTTCTCAGACTGATAAAATTTAAAAAATATCATTCTACCTAATGTAATAAGTGAAACATTTTTCTCAGATTATCAAATAAGTAATTTTTTTCTTACTTTCCAATTTTTATCTTGAATAAAATTTTTCACTTTTAATTTTCTCAAATTACATACCTAGAATAGAATTTAATTGCTATAAAAATTTCAGGAAAGAAACATTTTAATATTATCTTTAGAACTTTTGACTATAGCATAGTTTAATTAAAACATAATTAATCTGTAAAATTGTCAATAAATTAGTTTCATTTTTACATAAATTTCTATAAAGTAAAAATTGTTAACTTGTCTTTCTTAAAATAACTTAAATAAAAATAAAATAAGTGAGCTTTTATACTTGATTATGACCCACATATAATAAATGAATTATGTAAAATAATAATGGTTAAAATTTTGGTCTGAACAATTCAAGTACATCATTGTCAATATATAATTTTACTGGTCATAGTTGGCCATATACTATATAGCATTCCATCTCAATATTCTATCTCAAAAGCTATGGAATGGTATATTTGAGACCAAATTGTCTCAAATATACCATTCCATAGCTTTTGAGATAGTTAAATTATTAAATATGTTTTAAGTAAAGTTCAAATGCAACTTAAATTAACTCATTAATGAGTTTCTGTGTTTAGACAGGTACTGTTTACACCAGTCAAATGTCAAATCTATGAATCTAAAATTTAAGGTGAATGTTGTATGTTATGTTTGTATAAAGTTCTAATAAACTATTTCTGTTTAGCTGGAAATGATAGTGATGAATGTGAGCCACCAAAAAAAAGAAGGCACAAAATATTAAAAGTAAGTATTTTTTTTAACAAATATCAGAGTTGTTTGTAATTTTTAAATTTGAATAACTCATTCATTGCCTAAACCTTAAAGAAATACTAAGAAAAATGTTATAAATTTTAATGCACTTAATTTTGTTAAATTTTTGGTCTATTATAATACAGAGTCAATGAATTTCTAAGTCTTTTGAGGTCAATGAGTTGATTTACGAACAAATTATAAACTTTCTTTATAAAAGTTAAAGAATAATTAGCTTTTTTCAGAAATATATGAAATTACATATATATATGTGTGTGTGTGTATATTTATATATTAAATAAATTCAGTATTTTTTGCGATTGTCAAACATCTTAACTTAATTTGTTGTTGCTTATCTCCAAGGGTTCTGACGGAGTCAGACCAAATCAAGTAATCCGTTGACAGAGAAGAAATTGATGACAAGACAGGGAAAAGTGTAGATAACGTCCCATAGTATATTCATACAATATAGGATATGCTCAGGAAAAGCTTGGTGGGGGAAGTACATCGGGAGTTTTTACTCCTAGTAGGGTCACCCAAGGCGTGAAGGCCACTTCATAATTTCCAGCTAACACTAACAGGCATGGAGCCAAAAGAGTCTTCTTCCGCACAGTGCTCCAGTCTTCGGACTACAGAAGCTGCACTTTTTCTCCCTATGATTCAATTGACAAATGATATCGATACTGCATCGTCCGTCGCGCAGGATTAACAGGGACGCCCTGGAGGTTTAGGTAGAGGATCTCATGCGTTAACTTAATTTAAAACATTTAATCATTTGTGTTCATCACTCTGATATTTTTAGTAGACATGAAAATAACTTAACTTCGAATATAATGTTTTTTTTTATTAAATATTGCTTTTAGATAACCAAGAATAAAGTGCTTTATCTATGTAATTCAAATCGTTATTTTGTAAATTCGTTGAAAGTTCTTCCAGTGTTGAATTGAGAACAGCTAACAGAATGAAGTAAAAAACATGTCTGCATTTTAATCTCTGATTAATTAAAAACTGTACTTTTTTCAGAACCAATTTTTTTTCAAAATCTTAAAGGCAATGTTTGTAATTAAAAACAATTAATAATGGTTTTAACTCCTATAAGGTTGCTTATCATGCCATGTAATTTAATTTATCCAAACATTTTGTTGGGAAATTCATGTTACTTCTAAAGCGGAAGGGGTAATTCTCTTTTCCTCTTTTTAAAATTGTCATCCATTTGTAATATATAACAATAGCAAAACATTTCTTTCAACAAATGGTAGTATTTCAAGTGTAGTAATTTTTTTTAATTATTATATTCATACTGATTTTTACTTTTTTTTCAAAATGTGTTTTCACCCTCTGCAATGGGTTTGATTTTTTTTAATATACTATCAGTTGAAATTTATTGAATCTAAAAAGACGTGAATTGTAACTTCATTATTCATAAAAAAATAATAAAAAATGTAAATAACTAAATAAAATTTAAAAAATGTTTCTATTGTAACTTGGAAAAATTGTGATTTTGAAATTAATTTTCACTTTTTACTTAGCTTAACTCTAAACATTGTTTTGCACCACAAAATGAGTCCTCACTTTTTATTAATTCTCTAAAAATGAATTAAATAAAGTGTCGAAAGTTTGAAGATTTTATTTTGAGTATTAAAGGCAGTATTGCTATCATTTGATTTTTAATTTACTTCTATTAAAATATACTACTATTAACGGTATATGGGACTAGCAGAAACATACAATTTCATTTTATTAGGTACACATAATACTTTTACAAAATAAAAAACATATAAATATTATTACTTTGTTGCAGCAGGAACATTACACTATGACAACATAGATAAAAGGAGCTATCTGATGAAGGAATTATTATTTTCTCTTCTCTTGGTTATTACACATAGATGAGAATTTTAAAAGATGCTAAAGAATCATCCTTTTTTAAGTGGATTGAGAGTTCTTGAATGGAATGTTATAATTTAAATTGATTATTTAGAATCATAAGTAAATTTTCACTTTAAATTCTAAACTTTTTTAATTGAGAGCTCACAATAAAACATTAAATAAATTAATCTTAAACCAAAATAATCCATGCTGACACTCTAAAATCAATCCTCCCCTCCCCCAAAAAATGCTTTAAACAAATACAATGAAGATTTTTATTCAGCTTCTTCATATTTGAAAAGTGCATTGTTTGCAAAACAGTCTTTATTAAAAAAAAGCAAACCAAATATAAATATAAAATTTTCAAAATAAAGCAAAATATAATTTGCTTTATTATTTTCAGATAAGGCAGGTTCTAAGAAGAGATCCCGTTCCCGAGCCGGTAAGTTATATTAAGAAAGATAATTTTAATGATAGTTCATGTGTAGTTTAAAATTTAAAAATTAAATTTTAAAGGTATTTTTTATTGGGTAAATATATCTGTTTGTTTTATATAATTATACACATTTAACATACACCCCCTGGAGAAATATTTAATATTTTATACAGAATTTACAACCTTTACCAAAACTAATTTATTATAGCTTCTTTCCCTTTAGTAAACTTAGTAATTTTTAGTATTTACTAATTAAACGTTATGACATGACTTATTTTAACTTATATATTTATTTTCTTTATGAAATATTACAGCATAAGTTAAAGTAATTTTAAATATTTATCACCATATTTACTTGTATATAAGCAGTAAATTCCCCTCAATGGTTTTACTTTCTTTAAGTAAACATGGGTGTCACAGCCCCGAAGTACCCCAGTGATCTGTTTCTTCTGTCTTTTTTTCTCCTTTCTTTCTTTCTTTCCTTCTTTAATTTTCTTTTCTCCCTTGTTGTGGTAGCCTCATAAGAGGTTGAGGGATTTTGTCTAGATCATTTGTTCAAACTGAGGGGGTTCCTCATGGTAATTTATAGAGCGTGACACTATTTATTGTTTATAATTCCAATTTATTTTGCTGTATTAAAAGTACGCTTTATATGGATGACTTGCATATTTCCTATCAAGGTTCAGATATACATTCAATTGAGCGACAACTACAGATGGCTGTAAATCAAATTACTGACTGGTGTGACAAAAATGGCTATACCATTTCATCAAGTAAGAGCAGTTGCATCCATTTTTGTAGGAAACGTGGCCTTCACCATGATCCCGATATTCGACTTCAAGAGGTATCCATTCCTGTTGTAAACGAGATACGATACCTTGGGGTAATTTTTGATAATAGGCTTACTTTCTTGCCCCATATATTAAATTTGTGCAAGAAGTGTGAAAAATCTCTTAACATACCAGAAGTTTTTTCCAACACTTCTTGGGGTGCTGATCAAATCTCATTGTGCAGAAAATACCAGTCGGTTATACTGTCCCGTATATATATTATGGTAGTGTGGTTTATAGCTCAGCTTCAAAGTCTGCCCTAAATGGTTAGACTCGATTCACCACAATGCACTTCATATCTGTAGTGGAGCGTTTTTCACCTCGCCTATTGACAGTCTCTATGTTAACTGCAACACACCTCCTTTAAAACAATGCCTCCTTAATCTTTCCCTTAATTACTATTTCAATAGTTCTTCTATTGTAAACCATCTACTAAAATCTGCTTGAGTTACCTCTAGATTAAAGACTTTTTAATGCTTGCATTTGCACTATTCCTTTATATGCCAGGATTCAACCTCTTTTAGAGGAAGCTGATCTATAACTGCAGTTGAGATTGCCGACTAGAATAGCATTCCACCATGGCCTATTCCACAAATATGTTTTTTAAACAACTTATCTCTGTTTAGCAAAGAGCATACTGCTCCCATAATTTTCAAACAAATTTATGGTATTTATCGTAATCAATTTCATGATTACTTCCCAATCTTTTTTGATGGCTCAAAAACAGAAAGACGTGTCGACTGTGGCATAGTTTATGGCACTAATATCCATAGTTATTGTCTTCCGTTAATCTGTTCTATTTACACTGCTGAAGTTGTCGCCATTTTGAAAGTTCTTAACATAATCAAATGTTCTCACCGCCACAAATTCTTCTATTGTAACATAATTAGCTGTGACATCATGCTTGGAAATCTACAAACTTGTTGCACATGATTGAGCTAATCAACACAAAACAATTATTACAGTTATCTTTAGTTTTCAATGAAAGCATTTTTGCTTTAGTTTTAAAAATTGAGCCTCAGATTATTAACTCAAGGTGGCATTCGAAAAATGTACTCTAAACTTTTAGTGATACCTGTTTTTTAAAACCTTATAATGAAGGGCTTTATCTTAGTATTATGAATGTTATTGTCAACAATAAAATGTTATATGGAAAAAATTGTGGAGGAATATACTAAGACAATTCAGTATTATTTGAGACATCAAAACACGCAAAACACAAACATTATAATAGTTTAAAAAATTATCAAGTGTCTGTGGAAGAGAAAATAAATCAATATTTCTCAGTATCTTAAGAAAATGTAATTATTTTTCAGTCAAATATTTTCTTAACATAACAGTCCAGACATTGACTTAAATTATCTGTAAACAGTAGAATATAAGGGGAAAAAGTAATCAAATTTTGATTCTATTGTTAAAAGGAAATTTATTTATCTCAATGAAATTTTTAATATATTTAAAAAAGCACTTATTTTTATAGTATATGAAAATTATATTGTAAAGCTATATAAAATGTTTAATAAGTATTTTACTTGAATGCTTTTGAAAGTGACACCCTCTGCAACTTGATTAGCATATTTTTAATTACTATATAAATAACCTAACATTAGAATAGTTTAAAAAAATTATCAAGTGTTTGGGAAGAGAAAATAAATCAATATTTCTCCGTATCTTAAAAAAGGCACATGGGGAGTGGAGAGTTTCTTTACCAATTCTCCACTCCCCATGTGCCTTCCACGCTCCATTTTCACAGCGAATTTCGGAATTTTGACTGGACATGACTTTCTCCAGGGACACTTAAAACCATATCAGTGTGGTCAACACACCCTACTGTACCCCGTGTCCTTCAGGAGCTTTTATGTACTTTATTCATTTGACAAGCTGTCCAGCGCTTTCTCTTTTGAACTGTTTACCCGACAACTTTCACAATAAGGCTAATTTTTATGGGGCTGCCAGAGGACTCATGGCCGATAAGGCCGCTGTCTTGACGTAGGATTTAAAAATAAAAATTACTAAAATTGCAGTTCCATTCATTTGTCTGTATATTTCTAAGTTCATAAACAGAATTATTGCATGTGACAAAACTATAAATTTTTTAAAATAAGAAATAACAAATATTTTTCTTTGAAATAACTAGCGAGATATAATTTAGACTAAATGAAGGCTAGTAGATAACATAAGTTCAGTGGGTGATCAGTTACAGAACATTTCAAATTGCGAACAAAAAGGACAATGAACACATATTTGGATAACAAACTAAAATGAATTTTTACGAACCAAAAAGTCGGTTGTTGATCCAGTTCTTGCCAACTCATTGTCAGGAACACTTGAGTGCCCAGGCACATCATTAAAGGAATAATGTTATTAGCCAATCTACACAGAGTGAGATAACATTCCCAGACAAAAACAGAAGTTACAGTAGACTTCTGCAAAGCTAGTAATGCAGCTTGACAGTCAGAACAGATAATTCTTTTTTGAGAAGTTTCTGTCGAAGCATATTCTACTGCACATGAGAATGGCAGACTTCTGCTTGGAATACAGTTGTATATTTACTCAAAGGGAATGATAGCTTTGTGCATCAACTGGACAACAAATACCATCTCCAGTGTTGGAATTCATTTTTGAGCCATCAATATTCCAGTAAATACAGTTTTCACTGATGGCAACATTATTCCAGGCTTTTCTCATGGGAAATATGATTGTTTAATATGCTTTTGATAAGTTTTAAACAATCATGTAATCAGTAGGCATACTTATAAAAGGATGACTAGTTATGACAGCATTGAAGTCATAACTAGACAAAAATCTGGAGTAGTTCTTCCACTGACCTGTATTTTAAGCCTCTTCATGCTAAGTACTGCTTCTGCTTCAATACGCATATAAAGAGGATGCATTCCAAGCAAAAGCTCCAGTGTAGATGTGGGAGTTATTCTAATACACCCAGAGATAGCTACACTAAACATCCTTCGAAGTTTTGTTTATTCTACCTTAGCAGTTTCAACTTTGAATTTAGGCCACCAGACCACTTAGCCATAGTTGATAATGGGATAAATGATCATAGTGTAAATCCAATGAATAAGTTCGGAAGAACTTGGGGCTTGAATCCCAAATGCATTTTTACATGACCAGAAAGCTGTTTTTGCTCTTTTTATCACAATTTGATGTAGAGATAATAAAGTTAGGAGTTCCATTCATTTCCTTGGAACCTGAACTCTGAACAATTCAGCCGGAGTCTCCCTTCCAGATTTTGAAAACTTACCATTGGGCAATTTAAGAGTGTTTAGACAGCAGTTCCTATCTTTAGACATTATTTTAATGAGTCTTGCAGTAACACACACATTTTTAATGTCAATACAATAATTTTGCTAGGAATTCATTTTAGAATTCCTGATAGCTTTATTATATGTGGTAAGTGATTGTTTATACAGGGTGATCATAATTAAACTGCAAATTTAAAAACGCTGTAAGAAAAGAACCACTGGTGAGAAAGACCTAAAATTTCACCAGAATGTATCTCAAGCAGGGGGATTTTGTTTGGCGTGTAAAAAAAATTAAGAAAAAAGTGGCCAATAGATGGCGCTGCACAGGCGGCTGTGGGTTAATTACATGAATTCTGACATGAACGATAATCAATTGTGGCTGTAAGCTGAACGTTAATCCAGTTGTGCTATTGTAAGTCAGGCAGATGTTGTGGCACTCTTGGTGTAAAGACTATTCAGAGCGACAAGGTGGTGCCACATCGAATAGGAAAAAATTGGTTTTTAATTGCCCTGCGGCCAAAACCGTAGAAAAAGCCAACAATAATTCGGTTTTTAATTGTCCTTAGTCTTCTTCAAGAAATTTTCAATATGGTGTCCACCATTTTCTGTTAGGAGGTGTAAACGTAAAACGGTATTTTCCACAGCAGCTTGGAGTGTATCAGTGCTGATGTTGTTAACGTGCTGAGTAATGCGGCATTTCAAATCCGCTAAGGTGTCTAGTGAAGCACTGAACACAACATTTTTCAGAAATATCCAGAGCCCAAAGTCACAGGGAGTGATGTCCGGTGATCGTGGCGGCCAGGGAGTTGGAAAATGTCGGCTGATAATACGGTCAATTCCGAAATGGTGTTGCATCACCATCGGCAATTAACGAGAATTCAAGCTACTCAGCATTTTATACAAGACGTTAATTTGCATATAACCACCTGTGTAGCGCCATCTATAAGCCACTTTTTTCGCTAATTTTTTTCCCACGCCAAACAAACCCCCCCCGTTTGAAGTACATTCTGGTGAAATTTCAGGTCTTTCTGACCAGTGGTTCTTTTTTTACAGCGTTTTTAAATTTGCAGTTTAATTATGATCACCCTGTATGTATGCCACTCCCCATTCTTTTTAGCTCTATTAAAGAGCTTTCTACATTGTATAGGCAATTTACTTAACTCTTTAGACCACCAAGGAACTAACCTTGGCATATAAGTATAAATGACATTACAATTTTGATAGTATGCTTGGAGAATGGCATGTTGTGTATGATCAATGGCGAACTCCAAATCTGCTACTGAAGAAAACTTACTGAAGTCACCCTCATTCAGTGCCTCCAACTCTTCTTTGTAGGATACCCAGTTGCTATTTTTTGGTTTCCTACCTACCACCTCTAGTCTTGTGTGCAACAGAAAAGCTAATGTATTAGTGGTCATATAAGCTTATTTCATCAGACACTTTCCAATCCTTAATAAAGTCACTGCACTTACTATTACATAAAGTAATGTCAATGACTTCTCTTATATTTATAGTAATAAAGGTAGGCTCATTACCTTTATTAAGAATAAATAGATTATAGTACAAAATGTATTCTAGAAGATGCTCAACATGTCTGTTGCAATCACTATGGAAGGAGATATAAAATCTTGTATCTGAAATTTTTTGTGCTTGCTTAAAAATTAGGGAAGATACGGAAACTAAGGAAATGAACCTTCATGAACTTACTAACTGAAATAAACTTCATCACTTCTGCCCCATCAGAAAAACAAACCATTTCGGCATTATTTGCTGATGTGTGATGAAAAATGGATCTAGTTCACAAACTACAAGCATTCATATCATTGGTTGTCATTGTCAGACCCGATTACTTGACTGTAATGGTTCCTCTGCATTCCCAAAAACTGCTGTTGTATGTATGGTGGACATCGGGTACCATTGCCTACACCAATTATACATCTGTCTACATGGTGCAACTGGAAAATGTGTCAGTCAGCCAGCATCAGTGAACAGAAAAAAGATCGGTTCTTATAAGACTGCATAATCAGCTTTTGAACAATTGCTAATAGAGGTTTAGGATCTGTTTAAATGAAGACCTAATGGTCAGTAATAAATTGTGGTATTTTTCAAAAGCAAAATAAATGGCTAAAAATTCCTTCACAATCTGAGCATATCTCTTCTCGTTGTCAAGGAGACTTCTCGAAGCAAATGAGATAGGATGGTTATCCTGCATTAAGGAAACACCTATTCCAACTTTAGAACTATTACATTGTAGAACTTTCTTTTTTAGTATTAAATACTTTTAATAAAGGTGTTGAGTTTAAATATCTTTAAACGCTTCATCATTCTCATATAACCATTGAATATTAACATTTTTCAATAATTTTGTCAAAAGGGCTGTTATTATAGCTACATTAGGCAAAGATTTTGAAAGAAAATTAACCTTACCTGAGTGTCTTCAAATATCTTTTTATTTCTAGGCTGAGTTAATTCCTTAATAGCCCTTACATGATTTGAGTCAGATTTTATGCCCTCTATAGAAACTACTAATCCTATATTTTTAACCTTATTTAATCTAAACTGAAATTTATCTGTATCAAATTTTGCATTATTTAATTTTGCCTTTTTCATTACCTCAATTAAAATTTCATCATACTCTTCATTAGTTCCAAAAAAAATTATAATAAAAAGCTTATGGTTATTCTTTTGAAAAACTTCAGATGCAAATACAATTTCTAAAGGTATATGATTGAACGTATTTTTTCCAAAAGGAGAGTTAAAAGTACTTTTTCATTCTGAGGATGGTTTGCCATCTTTTGAAAAATTTTGAAGTTAAGACATTAATTAAAATACGTTTTAAGAGAAATTTTCGATTATGTCTTATATTTCCTTTCAATCAACATGTTGAAGTAATTCAGTAGAAAAGAACTTTAGATATTAGTTTTATTTGAATCTAAATTTGTTTTCAGAGAGAGGTTTATATGATCCTCATCACATAGTCTGGGTACTACCGTGTAACCTGATTACTTATGACGTTACTCAAGGAAATCTACAAACTTACTGTACATACGACCAAGCTACTAAACACAAAGCAATTATTACAAGGATTTTTAATTTTCAATGAAAACACTTTTGTTTTGGCTATCCAAATTGACCTTCATATTATTAATTCAAGATGGTGTTTGAAAAATGTAGTCTGAAATTTAAGCGATGGCTATTTCCTCAAAACCTTATATTGAATGTCTTTCTTTTAATATTATGAATGATTTGATTGATTATGACTTTTATTTTTATGGGGCGCCTATATGGTACGTGTGACTTCTGATTTTCGCGAATATTGACACAAAAATTCCCTTATATCTTAAAAAATGGCCATTACATATACAAATAAATGGTTTTATTTTACAAATAATGGCTATCCAAATTGACCTTCATATTATTAATTCAAGATGGTGTTTGAAAAATGTAGTCTGAAATTTAAGCGATGGCTATTTCCTCAAAACCTTATATTGAATGTCTTTCTTTTAATATTATGAATGTTGTTATTGCCAACAATAAAATGATGCTAAATGGGCAAAATTGGAAAAGAATATGCGTGTAATCCAGTATTATTTGAAACGTCAAAACGAGCACTGTGAAAGTGAAAATACAGTCACTTCCAAAAGTTAAGCATGAAGATGTAAAATGCCAAAAAATCGACAAATACTGCTTTGATTGACACAAAATTTGGCAGGAAAGTAGCATATATATTTATGCGTAAAATAAAATCAATAATTATTTACAGATATGAAAACAATATTAAATTATAAGTTAAATTATATATGAAACAATTAAATAGCTATTATTAAACAATATAAGTTATCAGATTATGACATACTGGAGATATAAACAGAATTATGTATAAGGTGAAAATAAACAGCATAAAATGAAAAAGATATTAATAGGGTATGTCACCCCCCTCAACTGTATACAATGTTTTACACCTTGTGACCATGCTTTCCATTAGGTGGTCAACCACTGCCGAATTAAGCAATAGCCATTTTTCTTTTAGAGCAGTTTCCAGGCCAATAAGAGTGGCTGG
The DNA here is from genome assembly GCA_037975125.1 of Latrodectus hesperus. Lineage (NCBI taxonomy): Eukaryota > Metazoa > Arthropoda > Arachnida > Araneae > Theridiidae > Latrodectus > Latrodectus hesperus. Next base: position 18,893 of record JAJQOW010001000.1, on the reverse strand, counting down.
AGGTGGGAAACGTGTAGATACAGCACGGTTGAGAGCATCGCTAAGATTTTCAATAGGATTAATGTCGGTCGAATACGCTGGCCACACCATACGCACAATTTCTTCCCTTTCCAGGTAGTCATCGACAATGCCAGCTCTATGGGGTTGTGCATTATTGTCCATTAAAACAAAAGTAGGACCAGCTGCTGCAGCGTACAATCTCACAATGGGTTCTAGGACTTCATCTCGAAATCCCTGCCCACAGCATAATGCTTCCGCATCAGAATGCATGATGTTTTAGGGTTGACTGCATGTTCCTTGTTCACGTCATGTTCTTATACACCTGTCATCTGGTTTTAAAGCAAATTTTGACTCATCAGTAAACATGATATTGCCCCAGTCAGACACAGTCCAATTGACATGTTTCCGGCACCTCTTTAATTGTGCCCCTCTTGATTGGATAGATAGACAAACACAAAATTGAGGTACACAGGCATATAGTCCATTAATATGTATTCTTCGGCAAACAGTTGCTGCAGATATCACCTTACCAATGGACGCTGTAACTATAGATGTCACACATGTGGAGATCCCTCTGTGATTCCGATAGGCTAAAAATACTATATATCAATCTTCTGTGAGGTTTGTAACCCTTGGGCAACTTGCTACGGGTCTTTGGACAACTGCCTGTGTGGTTTGGAATTGTTTCCAAAAGCATGAAATTACAAAATGATGAACGCCAAAGAAAAGAGCAACATCTGAGATCGACTGTCCTGCTTCAATGCGCCCCACAGCACACCAGAGCTCAGAATCTTCCATTCGTCTTCTGGAAGTACTAGAAACATGTATGTCTTGAAAACAAATCGTACAAAAGTTTTAAGCACCATCTATCAGCACTTACAATCAACTTCTGTAACCCTTCATAAAGTTGGTATCTTATAAGACAGCCCTTTTTGCATATTTCTTGACAGGAAAGCGCAATCGGCTGTATCCTCTAACCAGTGGCGTAGTGAGCAAAATTGTCATCCGGGTACGATACCTTTTTTGGCGCCCCATTGAAAAAAATAGTAATACAATAAAAATATGGGAATAAAATGTATTAAGTAACAAGAGATATATAATAATGTAACGAAATATAATACATTATAATAAATAGAATATAATTGTAATAAGATTAGAATACAAATATTGTACCTACTATAAAATAATTGAAAATATATTAATTAAAAGTCTCAAGCAAAGCTTTAAATTTAAACAAAATTAAATTCTAATTTATAAAAAAAAAAAAAAAAAAAAAAAAACCACATTGGATTTGGAAAAGTGTCATTAGAATAATCAGACTTATGTGATTTAGAATTAACTATAAAAAGATATTAATAAGTCAAAATGAATTGTGTTTTGCTGAATGAACGTTCACAGGTTGCAATTGGTGCAGAAATAGTTTAAAATATTTGAATGGCAACCTCCTCTTTTATTTTCACCGTATGAGATAAGGCATGTTGGAAGTTCTAATGGAGGTTTAATTTCTTTTCTAGTGCTGAATAACATTATTCAGTCCCACATTTCTCCATAGACTTCTGTTCCATGGAAATCTGTGTGACAAAATTGACCCTTTTAACAAACTTTTACATTTGTTAAACACTGTGACTTAGCGCTCACAAGGCACAGGTCCAAGATTCGATTCTCAAGCTAGGTTAATTCAACCTTTCATCCTTCCAGTGGGTTGATTAACGGAAGACCAATCATGCTTAGGAGCTAAACACCGAAGATTTCGCTTTGGGCTGACCTCGAAACCTGGACATATGCTTCGCACCCCAGGGCCCTCGCTAAGGAAAGCAGATATTGGCCTGTAGGCCATTATCCGGATATTACAATTTTGTGAAGTCGGGATATTTATTTATTTACCAATTAATTTTTAACTTTTAAGAAAATTTATTTTAATGATTTAACATTTCCATAACAATGTCTTAAAAATTTTAAATGTATTTTTTCTAGCTTTTTAACTAACTGAATCAATTAAACATTTTTATTCCCTATTAATTGTGCAATATCTTAGTTACGAAAGACTCTACAAATTGTTGATCATTAGGTGTTGAACATATGCTATAACTTATCCTTAAAAACTTTCAAATATTCCATAATATTACTAACTTCACAAACTTTAGCTATTTATTGCAAAATAATAATAGGGTAAGACTTTACATACCTAATTTACGATCAACTCACCTGATTTTTCACAATGATATCTTTTTAAACAGTTCATTTACCACAGATTAAACAGAAAATTTTATTTCATTTTTTTATTTCAGAAAAATTCCAGTGAAAAACAACAACTTTACAGGAAATTTCACATTTAAAATAGCTTTTTAAATTATATCATTCAGACCATTAATGTACACCAAAATTATTTTTAATGTAAAAAATTTAAATCACAAAACATAATATTGACAATTTATAATATTTCATTTTTATACCATAAAACCAATTTTTCTGATTCCAAAATTAGAAGACCTTTGTTAATAAGTTTTCATCTAATTTCAGTTTAGATAAATAAATCATGCCATAGCATTATCAATGCAAATTTCAGGCAAGCAACGAAACGCTAATATAGACAACAAAAATATTTTGCAAATTTCTTAAATCAAAAATTTAAAACACACAAATTTAATTAAAAATATGTACATTTAATATATAATCAGAAATTTTCAACCAAACAATATATATTATGTTATTAAAAATTATATTTTTCTCCAAACTGATGCACTCTATATTGTTCTTTCAAGTTTTTCATTGATTCGAATTATTAACAGGAATTACAATTGCTGAGGTAAAAAATATATTTTAACTGTTAAATGCCTAATTTTATTTAAAGAAATTTTCTCAATCAGTTGTCATAGTAGAAAAAAAATTCTTCGTATTTTTAAGGAATTTAATATATCTGTATTTTAAGTTATTAAAAATTATTTTATTATTAAAATAAGTGCTAATTTTTATTGAAATCAAAATTTATTTCTATCATGAATCATTTTGGAAGTGCTGTTCATGCAAAGTTTTTTCTTTCAATAAATTTATATTATTTAAAGACGATCTTATATTTTTAAAATTTTACAATGTAAAATGAGAAATATGTACAATTTCTTTATAAATTTCTGGAACGAATTTTTCAAGTCAAAAGATTTGTTTTTATATAAATTGAACAAATTAATTAAGAAATATATTCTGTATATTTAAGCATACAAAAAAGAAGAAAAAACATTTAAAAGGAAAAAGACATTTACAAAGAGAAAAAACTTTAGATTTATAACTTCTATCATTTGAAAAAATATTTTTTCAATATAAGGTGCTAATATAAAGCTGAAAAAATTACGAGTCAAATAAAAATTATTTCCGCAAATAAAAACATTAAATAAATTACTTTTAAATTAATTTTAACTAATAAGTAATTTAATTTTCAAAACTCTGCAAGCATATGTTATAAATATTTGCTAATCCAGCTAAAATATGAAATATTCAAATCGAAAGAATTCATTGTAGACAGAGAAACGGCAATAATATTTTAAATATCTAAACTCCAAATTTCAGGAGTTTACATTTTTGTTTCCAATGTAGCTGTTTGGGAACAAACGAAACACTAACCGTGCGAATTATGAAAAGGAAAGAAAGTTTGTGTTTTCCTAGAATTTGGAGGTAATTAGTTCTCGATCCCCTCCATTTTGATTCCAGGAAGACAATTCCCTACGCGGCATACTGTATTTCTGTATTATGAAAAATTTCCCTCCTTTCTTTGAAGGTCAGCCTGGTGCCGAGCACCATGGAGGGAGGTTCCTTCCTCCATGCCGGACACAATATTTTGGACGAAGAGGACCGCTAATAAGAAACACGTTTCAGCAGGAATTTTCTCAAGAGTATAACGCGGCACTATACTAAAAGGCTACAATAAAGCCTGAGATAAAAATACAAGGATTTTTTTTTATTTTGGGACAATGGATAATATAATTTCCCAAAGTCTCAGTAACAACTGAATTTAACCTTTCTATATCCTTTCTTGATAACTTAAGTAAAATTTAATTTTTCTGATCCTATTAGCACATTTTAATTCTAACAAGTTTTCATTAATATTTCAGTTATATGAATTTTTTTTCTACGAATAATTTTTATTACTATATTATAGTCAAAATAATATTAAATTTTCACATTTTTCATCATAAAAGGAAATCAAAAATATTAATAAAATACTGCTTGTTATATAAAGGGATTTAATCTCTTATGAGAAATTAAAAGTAGCACATCAAATAATATTTCAAAACACTGAAATTTTGACAAAATTTTTTTTAATTTTTGAATAATTATAACATTCAGAATGTGGACTAGAGGAAATAATATTCATTGAACGCTTTTTTTTATTTTGAGTAAAGCAAACTTATTTGTTGTGTTATTTTATGTGTAACATTTCAATTTTTGTGTAATAATTCAATTTGTGTAATATTTCAAAACACTGAAATTGTGACAAAAATTTTTTAACTTTTGAATAATTATAACATTTAGAAGAGGCCAGATGAAATAATATTCATTGAACGCTTTTTTTTATTTTGAGTAAAGCAAACTTATTTGTTGTGTTAATATAATGACTTTTTTTTTGTTTTAGTAATGTAACTTGACTTAGATAAACTGTATATCCTCGGGTTGGGAAAGGTTGACTCAGACTTTCATCCCTTCAGTGGGTCGATTAATTGAGTACCAAGCATGCTTGGGAACTAAACACTGGGGGTCTTACGTTAGGCTGACCACCTAACTGGGACATATGCTTCGCACCCCAGGGCCCTCGGTGATGAAAACTGTTTTGGGCACTGTAGGCCTTGGCCCACATGGGCTGTCGTGCCTTGGAGTTAAGTTTAGTTAGATAACCTGAATAACAATCCGGACTCATAAAGGGCAATGAGAATCTTGGCATATTCACAAAATTAAATATATGACTTTCATGAGCTTACTCTTCTGTTATCTCCCTATGTTAATAGATCCAAAAATTACCATAGATCATAAAATTACCATAAAAATTACCATTACCGTTAATACAAATAATTTGGCAAATAAGTTTATATTAGAATAAAAGCATCTCATATGCATTAAAATGGAACTGACTAATCTAATATTCCAGAAATTTCATATGAAAAAATTAAGTTATTTTCGTTATTTACACATTTACAAGATTTGTAGTACAAAACAATAGTATCACAAATTTTGAGCAAAGTATGAAACTTAAAAACGAAAGGATTAAAAGAATGAAAACCGATAATCTAATTGATTAAGAAATAAAAATCGAAAGCATGGTTAAATAAATATAATTTTTAAAGGGGACTAAGTTATGCAAAATTATATTGAAATATAAGAGTAAAAGTTTCGTGTATGGCAATCTCCTGCAGTTCTTCCTCATATATTTTTTTATCAACAACTTCTTATTTCCAAACCTGATTCTTTCCTAGAGCTTTTTTTTTATTATTTTTCCGTGGACATGACGCAATAATTATAAAATGCAAAGTTTCTTTCACCAAATAAAACAATGATAATAAATCTAAGATTGAAATTTTCTGAAAAATTTTGTTTATCTTTGAGATGATTTGGCACCCCTCTGCAAGCTTCGCCGGGGCAAGATAGCCCCCTTCCCCCATCACTACGCCTCTGCCTCTAACATATTTGCAAATTTCTTTCTACCTCTCCATTATCTTTAATTCTGATTGGCTTCCAGAAATTAGCATTTTCCTCTCCGTGCTTAACTTTTGGAAGTGTGTGTACATCAATATTTCACTGTGTCTTAAGAAACGGAAATCTTTCTTCTGTCAAACAATTCCTTAACATTGCAGTCTCTTATTCCACTCGTTGACTTAAATTATCTGTAGTATGTAAGCAAAAAAAAAAAAAAAAAAAGTAAAATGTAAGCAAAAAAAAAATTATAAAATTTTTAACTCCATTATATTAAAATACAGTTGCACAAAGGAAATTAATTTACTTCAATGAAATGACCAGTATATTTTAAAAAGCGCTACTTTTTTAGTATAATAAAATTATATTGTAAAACTACATAAAATGGCTAATAAATATTTTACTTGGATGCTTTTGAAAGTGACACTTCTGCAACTTGGTTAGCATTGCTAAAACTTAGCATTACAATTACTAAAATTGTAGTTCCTTTCACCTGTCAGTATAGTTCTAAATTCATAAGCAGGATTATTGCAAGTGACAAAACTATAGATTTTCTGAAGTAAAAAATAAGAAATATCATTATTCTTTAAAATGATTTACAAGAGAGAATATAAACTAAAGAAAGGCTACTAGATTCGCTAAGTACAGTAGGTAATCAGTTAACAGAACAGTTCAGATTGTGAACAAAAAGGACATTGATTCTTTTCACGAGAGATTTTTTGTTTTAACAATGAACGCATATTTGGGTAACAAACTAAAGTGAATTTTTATGAACATTTTTTGGCTCTCAGAATATGATGTGCAGGGTTGCTGAACCAAAAATCATTTTTAATCTCTTGAATTTCTTGCCTGCATATTAATCTTCAAAGTTGTATACTGGAAAACATTTTTTTCAATAGAATATTTATAGCCAAATGTAGACTATCAACTTCAGTTTTGATTTCATTGAAAACCAAAACTTATTTCATTTTGAGCATTCCTCCCTCCCTTCATTCTTTGGAGTGGGAAGATGTCAGAGCATTTGTCTGAAATGGCACCCAAACCAAGCTGATATCAGTAAAGTTAAAGATCTTTACAACAACAATGCCATTAATCACTTCCTAAAAATCTTAAAAAAAAGAGAGGAAAGCGATCAACATTGTATTTGTTCTTTATTGCCCTATAAACAAAAATTGAGGATCGTTTAATATGCAAGACTATAGGTCTATATTGTCTTATAAATATATTCTTTTTTTAAATTTAATTTAGGATCTCCAGAACAAATTAATTGATTTCGCAAAGAAATCAATGATCGGTTTAAAAACAATTCAGATACTGAATATTGTCTTGTAACAGATTATGTTTGTTTACTGATCACCCACTCTATTCTCTATAGCTTTTACCCATAAACTATAGTTATAAAAGAGAATACTGAACCATTTGCCTTCATTCTTGAAAACAGCTAAGTTCAAGAATGAAATTACATGAGCTAAATTAACTGTATTGGAAAATAAGCATCTTTATAAAGAATATAAATTCAAAATACATAAATGTTTAACTTGATGACTAACTGTACAATAATTTCAAAATGATTCATAGCTCATGTTTAAGCTACAGAATAAAATACTTGATAGAAACTTAAGAATATTTTCTGCAGAATTCACCATTTAATCATCATCAGCATTGGCACGGCAGCCCTTTGTGAGACTTGGCCTTCTTCTGAAGTCTCTGCCATTCCGCCCCTTTTCTAGAAATCGACCTCCAGTTCTTGACTTTAAGTATGTTGAAGTCTTCTTCCAGGCAGTCCTTCCATCTCTTTTTGGGTCTTCCTCTTGGTCTACTACAGAAAGGGGCGGTGTTGAAGATCTTTATTGGTGTTCTCTCTGTACTCATTCTCATGAGGTAGCCTGCCCATTTCATTCTAGATAGATCTATTAATTTAATGAAGTCTTCTTCTCGATAGATTTTGTACAGTTCAAAGTTATACCTTTATCGCCAGGTGTTATTTTCCAGGACAGCACCAAAAATAAATCTTGGGACCTTCCTCTCAAAAATATTCACCATTTAAACCAGAAGAAAAATTTGGTTGATACTGCAGATTCTTGATTGATTTTCATTCTTGAGGAATTATGATGTATGTTTTTCCTTTATAAGATGGTAGATGCAGAATAATATTTGATGTTTGCAAATTAACAATTAATATTAACTATAAAATTAGAAATACAATTTAATTCAATTTTTTATATTTAGGAATGGAAGTAGATGGTGAAGAAGAATCACCCAGCAAAAGAAAAAATGGTGAACCTGTTATATGTAAGTTTTGTTATTCAGATTGCTTTCGTAGATTTTCTGTAAATGACTTTGCTGTAGATTTTATAGATGAAACACAGTGATTGTATTTTCTTTCACTGTGAAACAAGCAATTTAGTGAAATGTTGATTGTTTGAGTTTAAAGTGGCTGTTCAATTTACATTTAAGGAAGTATCTGGCACAGAATAAAATACTTGATATGATTTTATGTGACTCAAAAATACAATATTATAATATCTTATCTATTCAACATATATACATTATCTATTCAACAAAAAAATTAGGAAAATGTTCAAAGTCCCTTTAACCATGATAAACTGTCATTGTAGAATAAACTTATATAACAGTTTTTAGACATCCATTATCTTCAGTCTTGGAATTCATTATTTCATATTCATATATTATTCTTTCATATATTTCATATATTATTCTTTCATATATTTCATATATTATTCTTTCATTTAACCGTTCATTTAGTAGAATATACACTCAATTATGTTCTTGGTATCTTCTAAATTAGATTTCTTTAAATTTGTAGTTAGAGCATTTTTTTGTTCCTAAAAAGAATATTATTTTTTATTTTTAAAACATCATTATGTGTTAGTGATTTTCATTAAGATAACAAAAAAGCTATTTGTACTAGAAATGTTTCACTCGTCATTAACAAATAACCTGTGTTAATAACCTTAATCCTTCATGTTCTCAGACCTTCACTAGAATTATTCTGAAGTTTAATGACTAGTGAAGAACTAAAAGCATAATCCAAATTGGCAATACTCTGATCTTCAATTCCTTTATCATCAGATTTATTAATTTTATATTAAAATGTTATGTAAATTACATTATAAAATATATTATGTAAATTTCCACCACCATCTCCTCCAGCAGCTAGCAGCCCTCCTACAACAACCCCAGCAGTAACTGCAACTCAACCGGCTGGAAACTCTGAAACCAGAGGTCGTCCTAAGAAAAAACCTTTCTTAAGGCCAAGAGATAGCCTAGGCAGGTTTGCAAAAGGTGAGTTTCTATTTATACAAATAATTTCTGAAATGCTTATAGGATTTCAAATTATGACTTTTTTTGTAATATAAATGTTTTAAAAAATTTCTTGAAAAAATATTTTCAGAGGCAAATAATTTACCAGAGCAACCTCGCCAAAAAGTTAGGACAAGAAAAACTGAGTTGCAGTTACTAAAAGTGGGCTTACCACCTTTTTTTCAATGTTAAAATTTATTATTTATTTTTGTATATTATTCATTTTTGTATATCATTTATTTTTGCATATTATTTATTTTTGTAGTATTATATTTATTTTTGTGTATTATATTTATTTTTGTGTATTATATTTATTTTTGTGTATTATATTTATTTTTGTGTATTATACTTATTTTTGTGTATTATTTGTTTTTGTGATAAGAAACAGGGGTATGAATTAGCAATAGAGACACCCTGATTAGGAAAATAATTTTTAATAATTAAAAAAAATAGTAAAAAAGCAAAAAACAAGAAAAAAGTAATAATAATTATTAATCTTGTAAATATTATACAATTTATGTATAACATTACTAAATGTTATAAATTTATATTTCATTAAAATTAATTGAATTTTAATTATTAAAGTGCTTAATAATTAAAAGAAATAGTAAGAATAAGCAAGAAAAAATATTAATATCATAAATGTTATGCAATTTATATTTCACTCAAGCTCACATTCATATGGGACAACAGTATGATTATTTTAATCATTCTTGTCTTAATACTTTAATTTTTTTCCTTTTGCAGTATTAATTTTCTTAATTTAAAGAATCATTAAAATTTTCAAAATATTTCAATGCATGTCAACAACTTTTGGAAAATACAATTGAAAATTTTTTCATCATATAATACATTAAAATCCATCAGTAAATTCATGAGTGTATTGCAAAAGTTCATGCGATAATCATCTTGGTTTATTATATTAATGAAACAGAATGTGCTATAACAATTCCACAAAAGTGTTTAATATGTCATTTGAAAATAATTAGCTTTAGATAACTTATTATTTAATTTAAAATGTTTTGAAATTTCTAAACTTAGATTTTGCTTTGATATTTACCCTTAATTTTTAGTGTACATATGAATAAGAACTGGTTGTTAGTGGTTTTAAATGATAATGAAAAAAAAAATTAAAATTGGACATAAAAAAACAGGAAAAAAATATAGTTTATGTAAAAAAATCTTGCTCATCCTAATGTAGCAAATAATCATATTCTGACCCAAATATTTATTCTGAGTGTATTTAATTTTTAGTTACATTTTAAGAAATTTAGCATGCTTAACAATCAAAACTATTCAATCTAGTACAAAATGGCATATCATCAATAAATCTTTAAATTAACTGTGATAGCAAGGGAAAACTTATCTATAAATTTTAGACAGAGGTTCTTTATTTCCTACAGTTCCTTTAAATTAAAGGCCCGCATTAAAATTTTGATTGTTTATACATTAATAAAAACTTAGATTTAAGTTTTGTAAGGAATAATTTCATTTATGATTACAAAAAATTTACTTTTCCATATGAGTTCTTTTGGAAGATTACTGATTTTTCATATTGACAACCATAAATTTTAAAAATAGTATTCAATGAATAAGTTTTTAACCACTTTATTCACAAATCTGAATTTAAAATAAAAGTTATGTGTTATGATTAAACTTAAATGAAACATGTTGAAAAAAATAAGCATTATAAAACTATTTTAAAAACTTTTTGTCAGTTAAACAATTATGTACAGTAAAAGCAATGCTGAAAAGTATAAACTTTTTAATTTGGAAAGGAATTCATGTAATGCAAATTTTAATTGTAAATATATCCAAGTGTAAGGTGTTTTCGATTATTTGAAATTCCAGTTAATTTGCATTTCAACATATTTATGGTATTAAGATGAAATAATATTTAAGAACTTTTAAATGAATAATGTTGATTTTTGAATTATTGATTATCTATTAATCTTCAGTTATTTTGTAAAATAGACTATCTCAAATTTATTTTAATTACATCCTCTAAAGTATTTAATTTTTTTAAAAATTAAACTGTTTGTTTTAATTCTTTTTTAAGCATTCACTAGAGATAAGACTTCACATACTTTCATATTTTTCATGAAATTTTGTAAATTCGATGTAAATTACTGCTCAAAATAATTACATTCGATTTATATAAATAATGGTGTAAGCAGATTTTTGTTTGCATAAATTGGAATAGAGTCACAAATGCAAATTTCTCTTATTTTCAAACTCTGCAATATGCAAATTTTGAATTTGACATTGAAGACTACAATTTATTGGCAATAAATGAGATATTTTTACTTAATGTAAGGTAAAGCAGAAAACAATGATCAACATTCAATAAACATATTGTCTCAATGAGTGTGATGTCTCAGTAAATTCATTTAACCAAATCAGAAGCTAAAATGGTTGATGGCCAGGTAGAAAGGGTCAATCACTATCCAAAGTATCAGAAAGATGAAGTTTCACGGAAAGTGATTTCCAGGATCTAGAACCGTTTTTTGGAGACTAGAAATGCAGGATAAAGATAAAGACAAGATATTAGACATGCAAGGACGTCCAATGAAGACTTTTATTTGAAACTAAATGCTTGGACACAGAAATAAAAATGCTATTCTTCAACTACAACTTTGCTCACACACACTCGTAATAGTTTCTTACTACAGTTACTAATCGTAACACAATTTCAACCAACTTCATGCAATAGAGCAGTATTTTTGCCAACCAATAGTGTGTGCCATGAAAGAAGAAGTCACCATGCTCGCATATAGCGGACATTTGAACATATGAACTAGAGGAAAAAGAATGACGCAGTATTCTTTTCGACCGGATCCCTTTTTCTTTTCATCCTGTTAATAGAAATATTTTGTTTTAGAAGGAACTAGGCTCTATAAACAATTTTGCATTTGTGCATGAAAGTGTATGATTTGGCAGTGGAAAAGTGATGGTCTATGCTGTATCTCCATTCATAGGCACACTGATCTCTATATCACTCAAAATGGCTATATCCTTTCGAATGGTTGACCATTCGAAAGGATCGCACCCATAGGGATAAGATAATCAGACATATTTTAATCCTTTATGCTTCATACAAATTCATAAACATCTTCATACAAAATGACTGTTTTTCAAAAATACTGAGACTCAACCAACAAAACTACAATTCCTAAAGGTAACATTAAAAATGGATCCCATTTTTCATACCTAATTCTAATAAAAAATCTGAAAGGTAGATGAAGCTTATTCCGTTAAAGCTTAACTCTGAAAAACTAATGCAAAAATAAACAGCACTTATGCTCAACTCAAGAGGAGAATTTGGAATGTGTGACACGTGTAGTAAACTCCATGCTCGAACTTTCAGTACAAAACTATGGAATCGGTTTAAGAAAGTTGGTACTAAATAGCCTCAACACAAGACTTGTAACTCCATTTTTGATCAAGGACAAGTTTCTCCTAATCACAAATTTGCTGCAAGCCTTTTAGGTTGTCATTACCAAAAGACATGAAAACTAATTTCTGCATGTGAAGATTAAATACTTGAAAATAAAGCCAGGCATGTTACTGCAATGCTGTTTGTAGTTATGGCATTTTCAATACTTTTTATTAGCTGGAGGAAATGAATATGCCTTAAGAACTCTTAATCATCCTAAAACTCCTGGAGTTAACAGTTTTCATCGTAAAATTATATACAATCTTAGCCTTGTAAGAAAAAATATTTTCTTGGAAATTTTCAACACTTCCTTGAAGCTAGGTGGACTCTCATGATTGGAAACATTCGTTTATTATACCAATTAAAAACCTAATAAAACACTTGGCTCACCTGACAGTTTTAAATAAATGGATTGATTTGTAAGTTAATAAATAAATGATTTGCACAGGTTACATTTTATTGGGCTCTATTGACTTAATACTAAGTAAACAATATGGTTTCAAAAAAGGCCACTATGCCATAGATCAAGTTTTATACTTTGGGTCAGAGAGTCAGACTCTAAAAATTTGAAACCCACAAATCACAGGGTTACTGCCTTTTTAGATTTAAAAATTCTTTGATAGATTCTGGATTATAACTTATTATGAAGCTTTTTGAAAACATAGGAAAGCACTTGCTTGGATTGATGATTTTCTGAGAGGCAGATCAATTTTTAATAAACCTAATGTATCCTTTTCTAGAGTTATTAAAATGAACCAAGGCTTACCTTAAAGTTTTGAACTGAATCCTCTGTGCTTCTTGTTGTATACCTCTGGAATAGAAGTTATTATTGGTCAGTAGTGTGAAACAGGTTTATTTGTTCATAACATAATTATATGGAAATCGAGTCCAGATATTAAATTTATTGACAAGTGATTGATTCTCAAGTGGAAGTATTTGCTACTCAACATATAATACAATTTAACATCTCTAAATCTGTTGTGGCTTTCTTCATAATGAATTGAAAACTTCAGAACTACCAACCGGATATCACTATATCAATATTTATCTTACACTGAGGACCCTAATTATTTGGGATTCTCACTTGATCCAGAATTTCTGAGTAACAAGCACATGGAAGATCTGGAGCTGAAGGGGAAAAAATTAAATATTCTTAAATTAATTTCTGGTATTGACTTGGAACAAATTCATCAACTATGAAGTCAATTTATACCTCTCTGATAAGACTAGTATTGGAATATAAAGTATAGGTTTATTTCAGTACCTACAATCTGTTAAAATAGGAGTGTGTTCAATTAAGCGCTACTTGCCTGATTATGGCCCAACAAAATAGCTGCCCAACTGAGTTAGCTCTTATGAGTGAAATGCAACCTCTGTTTTAAAAACGCAAAGCTAAATTGTCAAAATATTTCAATACGCTTTACAGTGATAGCTCTTAAACTAGTACTTCTATCCTACATCATGATTTGACCTTTGAACAATGGATATCATTCACTCAAATGCCCTTCAGAAAGTAGTAAACATAAATATGGGAATTCTGTAACAGTATCTTTATTAAAACATAATCTAGTAGCTTTAAGATCAAGGTCATAAATTCAGAACTTGTTCTGTTTTCTGTAATATAATTGAAGATACTATTAGCCGTTGAAGAGGTTCTTAAGGGTGCTGTTCTCTGTACAGATTATAAAGATATCTGGATCATGACCAACAGTTATTGTTGTATCCAACAGCACCAAGACTGGTCTCGTATTGCAGACGGAGTATCGATTTATATTCTAGCTCTTCAGCAAAGAATCTCTCTTCTTGCTATAACATATATCTACAATGTATGAGTTCTCACATTGACCTTAATAGAAATGAAGTGGCAGATAGTAAGTAGGGAAATTTAATGACCTTAACAATCAATTCCCTGGCTTTTTTGCAAATATGCTCAAAAGTCAAGTCTGTGATTGCATCACCTTGGCGTTCTCCCCAATTTCATGATTGGTGTTGTGGCTGGCGACAAGGAGATTGTACTGTTTTAAAGAGTAGTCATGTACATCAGACAGCAATATCAAGACTGATAAGTGGACACTTGAGAAGGCTTAAAACTAAACAGGGAAACAAGATCTTTCTCATATGTATATAGAAATGCAACATCACACATTTTACTCCTGGTCACTTACCTTCTTGCTTAGGACTAAAAAACGAGAACTTGTTATGGACTCTTTGTTTGTTCACAATTTCATGGATCAGGTTTAGCCTATTGGCTGATCAGATAGGATAAGAAACTACAGAAATTCAAAAATTACATAATTGTTTAAAAGGTATCATATGTAAAATTTTATAATACAAATAAGGTAATCATTGTTTGTCTGATTAAAGATGTAGTTTCAAAAATACCACCACGGTTCGGTAAGAGGGTTATCATAAACATTATAGAACATTATTTTGCATACATGCAAGGTTTTAATTTTTTTAATTTTTTTTTGTGGGTCTAGAGATATTTGTGACAAATGAGTATAATGAACCAATGGCCACTTTTATAGAATAGAAGAAACTGCTAAAAAAGATGTGTAAAAAACTACATAATGTTATTTGAGGTTTATAAATTGAGATTGATCTAGAATGTCTAAGCGTTTCTAACAATCGTGTAGAATAATCGAGAATATTCTAAGGTATTTTGATTATTCAAAGGAAATATTGGGTCTGATATTTCATCTCTTATCAGGTGGTTCTGTTCAATGGAAAAATGCTCTAGAATTTTGGATGGCCTAGAATTTAATAGAAAATTTACACAGTTTAAAGTTACACAGTTACATCTTTTTATTTGGGAATACGTTTCTATTGCGTTAAGATTTGATTTCCAGATGCTATTGTTATTGTAGTTATGGAAATTCGCAAGTCTGGATCAAATAAAAGTATGAAACTTCGTACATACAACAAATTTTAAGAAAAAATATTTTACTTCATAAATAGTAGAGTATCTCTGAAAAGGAACGTTAGAAAGCATAACATTACATATTTTCAGTGTCTTAATTTTATGGCTTAAAAATATTTGAGTTGAAAAAGGCTTGCCAGTAGTAAATCAACGATAATGTAAATGAACTAGAAAATTTAAATTATCTATTTATTGCAGATACGTTTTTATTGCGTTTAGATTTATTTCCTTCATTTTCTGATCTGATTGTTATTGTTTTGGAATTTCTTAACTTGGACCAGGAAACACTATTTAACAATATACAAACTTAATTTTATTAACATTATATTAAGTATTTTTAATATTTTAATCTATATCAGGATTTAGCGATATTTTGAATCGCAAAAGAATCTTATCATTAATTAGCTAAAGAATCCAAACTGAAAAAACTAATCAGTTGAATAGATAAGGGAGAAACACAAAGTGAAACTAATTCATAAATTGATTCAGTGTTTGTTTTAAAAATTCCATTTTTTCCCTTGCTTTTATGCTTCTAATGAAAAAAAGCTTCATATTTAAGATTCATTCATATTATTTATTACAGTATACAAGCTATATCAATCGCACTGCTATTTCCTTTAAGATAAATATTTCCTGTAAAATTATCTTTTACTGACTACGAATGAAACAGAAGTAAAGCTAATAACTTTCAGAATATTTTTTCTGTTATTAGTTCTTTCTAAAATTTAAACGAGCATAAGCATAATCTTTGTAAATAGCATCAAAAAATTTTATTTCTTGCTTGTCTCATTGCTTGAGAGAGAATTTAATCAAAATTTCTTCTTTAATTAATGAAACTTTTTCAATAAATATCAGTTCCAGTAGTTTTAAGGTCAATTTATACTTTAGGAAGTATCGTGGAAAGAAAGGTGAGTGCTCTCACACAATCAGTTCAGTGGCATCGGGATGTATGGTAAATGTTCTTGCAGTATCTATAATTAAGATATGAGGTAAGTAATGTTCATAGTACTGTGTTTTATGGAGGTAAGTTACTGTGTTTTTTTATATTATGGAGGTAAGTTACTGTGTTTCTTATATTATGGAGGTAAGTTATTAGTGATGCAAAGTACCAATAGTATATGGTTACAACAAGTAAGATTGTTCTTAATCAGTATGTTGGTATCTGGTATTTATGTGCAGTGAATACTTTTAGAACATCTATAATTAAGTTATACGGTAAATTATGTTTATAGAACTCTGTTTTATGGATATAAATTTCTGATTTTGCATTGCATGCAAAGAACTAATTGTATGTAGTCTAAACTTAGCTTTAAAAGTGAAATAGTTTTGTTCTCCAGCTCATGAGTACTTTAAATGTATTTTTGAATTTATTAGTTTATGTAAAAGTGTCCCCTTCCGAAGTTATTCAGAAAATAAAAACAAAAAAATTAAATTTAAAAATTTAAAATATTGATATTGATAAAAGATGTGTTAAAAAATATGTTAGGGAAACATGGTCTTATTTGCATGTGTAGCTAAACGCATCCAATGAAAAGTGAAAAACTGTAGAAAATTAAATCTTGGCTCAGACAAAAATTTCCTCTAACAAGTATTTTATATTATTTTGGTTATCAATAGGATGCTGATTATTTTATACTATATTAAGGAAATCTAGGTAATTTACATTGATTATGCATAATAATTATATGGATTTAAATTAAAAGTATAAAATTGTCACTTAAGTATTTCAATGTTAATAAGTCACTGATTATTCTATGCTATATCAGGATTATTTACATAGATTAAGCAATGTAATAACAGAAAGCTGGGCTAGTTGTGTAATTAAAAGCTTTAGGTATTTAGTATTGTATTGCTCAACCATTTATATAAAAATAACCTGTAGCAGATTTCCCATTACATTAGACTAAAGTTATAGGATTCTTTTCCTAAATAGCATCGAATAAAGTTTGGTCTTTTATTTAAGCCAATAAATTTAGGAATAATATCCTTAATGGTGTAATAACGTTATTTTTTTAATCATCTGAAATATAAAATTTTTATTGGATGCTTTTAGGAATAACCTCAATGATGTTACAACGTTATTTTTTTCAATCATCTTAAATAAAATATTAATTAAAATAAATGGCAATATATATTTTTCGACAAAATATTAATAACTCATCTTTAGAGTACTTGTAGGTATCCGTAAAACAGTTTTTTAAAAAAAAATAATGCACTAAATTATTAAAATCTGGTTTTACTCAACAAAATAAAATACTTAAAAAAGTTATTTAAAATGTACTATAGTAAGAAACACGTGCAAAATACGTGATTCATTCTTTTACTCACTAATGAAATAGTATGCAAATTAATCATTTACCTTTTTCTGTGTTCAAAAACTGCATTTTTAAAAATATACATTACTATTTTTCAAAGTCTAAAGCATTTTATTTTTATTTTTTCCATCAAAAATTTACTTCAGTTCTATTAGCCATACAGCTGTAGATTTTCACGCAGTCTGCATTTTCTTGTTCGATATCAGAAAATTCTTTTTCGATCTCAAGATTTCTATTACCAGATATATTTCTTCTGCAAATTTTAACAATAGAGTCTATATAAAAGAAATCATCGAAAAAAATTTCAAGCAACAAAGTGGTTATTTGTTAAAGCTCATACACATGCTATTCGTCTTTGCTGAAGTTTTATGGAAAACTTCTTTGGTTTTCTGCAGTTTCGTTGCGTTCTTTAATGAAGCTAATAAATGTTAAAAGCTTTCGATTATTGTCCTTCCTTCAACATCTATCCAAACATTCTTCTAAGAAGATAGTTTTATAAGGCCTTTGATTTTTCAATAAAAAAAATGTTGATATAAGTCTCTTAGCAAATTTTCATAAATGATTCTAGTCATCCAAGTTTTTAATATTAGCATGATGCTGCTAGTAGTTTCAGAAGCATTTTTGCTTTAAATATTTTCCTATGAAAAGCAAAAGCAGTTTTTATGTTTCATACAAGTTAACTGTGATCACAACACTTTAACCCTTCTCTTTGCTTTTGTATACTCATTAAATTTATGGCTTTTTAAAGCTAAATGCTCTTTTGGATAAGATCTTAAAAAAGAAATCAGTCTTGTCCACGTTTAAAATATTCTTTGAGTTCTCAAAACGTAGTAATTTCAATACTCTTTTTTTTTCCATTTAAATTTTGAAATTTCATTCGCAGTTTCACTTTCACCACATAATTTTCTAAAGCTGAGTGTCGGATCTTAAATTTGTGGAGCCATATGTCTAATGCTGAGAAATCTTTTAAGTTCAGTGTTGCCGCCTTGAAAAACTGTTCGTCAGGCGATAAAGTGCGCCAATTATGGCAACTTCCTACGCTCTTGTTTCACTTTGAAAAAGTTGATTCAGAATTGTATCTCTAGCAGTATAATCCGCTCAATGTCAATCAATGGATCTTAAATAAATATTTATTGTTTTTTTCGACGGAATATTTATTTAAACAATTCAGCTTTATGGCAAAGCAGTTGGATAAATACATAACTTTAGTGACGTCACCAGT
>JAJQOW010000999.1:0-69202 GCA_037975125.1 Latrodectus hesperus | reverse complement strand
TAAAGCCTACCTCAGACCGATAATAACCTATGCTGCTCCAATCTGGGGAGGAGCAGCTGATTCAAATATCAAAGTCTTAGAAGCCCAGCAAAGCAAAATACTTAGACTAATTACTAACTCAGAGTTTCACTTTAGAAACCACCTAATAAGAGAGAACTTGGGAATCCTGCCCCTAGCCCGCTACCTTAAATTTCTTGCATTTAATTTCTACCATAAATTATACACAATCAACAATAGTGAGATTCAGGGTATTGAACTTTACAGTCCTTATGACCTAACGCATTTCCATAGGCCCAGAGCAGTGTTGAGAGTAAGACCTCTCACCAATATCTCCATTTATTCAAATAATTCCAAACGGAAAAGAAAGAAGAATAATAATTAACGGAAATCATATCTCTACCCAAATAAAATCCTGTGAGAAACCACATTAAAAATAAATCGTGTGGATCCTGTAAATATCTCAGTTTTATTTAATCTTCAACAACTATGGATATGTATCATTCTTTGTCCTCCATTGTAAATATTCTAACGGAACTTTGTGTTTATCAAGAATTATTGTCATCAACCTGTGTTTTTCCTTTGTAAATATTTTAACGGAATTTGTGTGCTTCAAAGAATTATTGTGATCATCCTGTGTATTCTCCTTATATTTTCCTTCGTAAAAATTTTTATATGGATTTTATGTGTACAAAGAATTATTGTCATCATCTAAGTGTCTATTACTCGGATTACTCAATTACTTAGTCCAAAAACACAAGTCATGCAGAGTGCATCCAGTGGGAGCACTTACCTCAATATCTTTGTATTATTCACTATTGTATCTTTTATTTCTGATTTTTTAATCATCAGGCCAAGACTATCCAAGGACTCTAATTC
Source organism: Latrodectus hesperus (assembly GCA_037975125.1). NCBI lineage: Eukaryota > Metazoa > Arthropoda > Arachnida > Araneae > Theridiidae > Latrodectus > Latrodectus hesperus. The sequence goes on along the minus strand of JAJQOW010000999.1, from coordinate 68,326 downwards.
ATTAGAAAACGAGGTACATGGCTGGAAGACTACAGACCTCCCTCAATCCCAGACAAAAAAAAAAAAAAAAAAAAAAAAAAAACAATGGCAACTGAAACTGAATAGAATGATACTCGGTATTTATTTAAACCATTTTAGTTGCAACTATATAAAAGGATATACTACACATTAGCGTAACAGGACCACCCTATCAATAATTACTTTTAGGGAAGCCCTGTCTTAGGACCATCTTATTGATAGTTACATTTTCACCCGAAATTTTAAATTCCCAACTAATGCAGGATTTCGTGTCGCTAATTTCTCACGGTCCAGGAATCGTTTCTTAAAATCCCTTCATTTGTCGCCATTGTAAAAGCCCGCCACACACGATAGGCGTTTTCGTTTGGATTTGTTGAAGGGGGTAGAAAGTAATTAAGCACACACTTCCCTCAAATTCTGCTGACCACAGTAGGGGAGGCACATCCTATCCTGTGTCCGAAAACACCACCCTATGAATAATGAGTTTTTCCCAGAGAATTAGAGAAGCTAATATTTCTATTGTTGAACATCAATAATCAAATTCAATTTTCATTTTTAGCTCATTCAGGAATTTAAATCTAATAGAATTTTAGATTAAATAATTCAAAATAAACGTTAGCTGGGTTATAAATATTTCTTCAAAAGAAAAATACAAGTAACAAGAGTTTTTAGATTTTGAATGTCATTTTCAATAAGCATAGAGTATTAAGGTGTCCATAAAAATATTTTGCTCAAACTGTATTTTAATATTTAGGATTCAATATTTTACAAATCTACAAAAATTATAAATTTTATCACAATGGAATAATTTGTGCATATTTTAAAATCAGATTTGCGCAGTAAAATGCATTAACATTTCTGTGAATTCAGATAATTCTATTACTTTTTAAGATAAGTTTTTTCCTCGTATAAATATATTTTTCAAATATTGTTAACTTCAGATAATGAACAGGAAATAAAAGTTCTATAGTTGAGCAATATATTCCATTCTAAGTTTTTAATTTTATTCGTGGTTATTATTATTGTAATAAAAAAGAGTACAAAAAATTAGTATTTCACATACGCTTTTCGGGCTGCTTTCGTTTGTAAATCAGCTAAAAAAAAAAAAAAAAAGAAAAAAAAAAAAAAAAAAAAGAAAATTTGTAAAACATCAAAATTCTGATTATCGATAGTTCTTTTAAGTGATACAAATAATTAAAAATCTTGCAAGTTTTTTTTTTTTTTTTTTTTTTTTTAAATGTAAGGAAAAAAACTTTTAAGATTTCTAATTATCTTTTCTTTTTATAATGATTTTAAAACAATTCGGAAATGTATAAACATATTTTTATAGCTTCATTATTAAATAACATTATAATCAGTTAAACGTACATTTCTCAAATGATCGTTTATTCTTGAATTAAAGAAAGCATCCAACGTCAAAAGTAACTTTCTTCAGAGAATTAAAGTCGCAACAATTAACTTCTTTGGAAATGATGAAGAACAATACTTTGTGTGATTCAGATTTTTTCTTGTCAATTATAATTTTCAGTAATTAGAAATTTAATTTTTCTTAAGAAAATTGTGAAATAAAATGTCATTATTAACAAAATTAATAGATTTAAAATTTGCTAAATTTTTTATACCCGAGTAATGTAATAAAACACTACTATTTTTAATTGTTATTTAAGTTAACAATAAAATTTCTTAACCATCCCAAAAAATAAAATAAAGGTAATTTTTTGTACTATTACATTTATTGCTGGATCACACAAAAGTGAATGCAGTTTTAATCAATATAAAGTTAAAACCCATCAGCAAAGATGCACTATAATTTTAAATCGGGATTGAGTGGCAAGTTTTGGAAGAATTTTTGAAGACTAGGGTGATAATTACGTAAAGCGAATCTGAAAATGCAGAAATTCTTGAAGCTCATATGCGCCATTTTCACAGATGACCAACTCTAACATAAGAATCAAAATGCTGGTTTCTGAGTATAATTAACTCTCTCGGCTCAATTCTTAACTAGTACGTGGATGATTCTAGCAATTTCTCCCTATATTTAAACCGTAATTCCAATTAGCTTTCAGATTTAAAAGTTGATCATAGATTCGAAGTCCAAAACATGACATATTTCCATGAACCCTAAATTTTTCTACATTGCTTGAATGAAACATATGAGCGTTTATCTGGTTTTCTATTACATTTCGCATAGTTCAAATTTTCAATCATGTTAATTTTCGAGATATTTGCTTTGATTGCTAATGATCTTTCTTAATATAGAAAATGATGGAAAATTATAATCTAAAGTACCATGCAAATAATTCTAAAAAGCAAACAAAGCTAAATAACATTTTTAAAACTAAATTTGCATAAGATAGTATTTGCATTTAACTATAATTATATTTCAAATACTTTTTTGTTCCTAAAACTAAACTAAACTCCATGGCACGACAGCCAATGTGGGCCAAGGCCTGAAGTGCCCATAACTGTTTTCATGACCGAGGGCCCTGAGCTGCGAAGCATATATCCCGATTAGGTGGTCAGCCTAACGCGAAATCCACAGTGTTTAGTTTCCAAGCATGCTTGGTACTCAGTGAATCGACCCACTGAAGGGATGAAAGGCTGAGTCAACCTTGCCCAGCCCGAGGATCGAACCTGTGTCATGGGAGCGTGAAACGCTGCCACCAAGCCACCGGGCTTCTTTTTTTGTTCCTGAAAAATATAAATAAAATGGAAATTTAGTCTAATGAAAATTCATAAAATAAAATCTCTAACAATCATTTATTATAACAGTAAAAAAGAAATTTATATTTATGTTATCTAGAAATTCTCAATCATGATAAATTTGGAATCTTAGTGGAGGGCTTAACACCCCAAAGCCCATGTAAGGAATTATAATATTTACTACGTATTGCCTTTTGAGAGTATTTTAGATAGTGGGCCGTATTTACAATGATACAAGGGAGGGAACTCAGAAAACTCTCAAGCACCCACCTCAAAAGACATGCATACTTAAAATAATGATATAACATCATATAACGCTTCTAATAAATACTCTAGTGAAATATCTTCAATTCTAATTAAGCCAACCTTTTCTTCAAACAGCCTGAAGATATTTAATATTACAAGCTGATACTTCAGAATGTTTTTCGTAATATGCAGTTTAATATCTGGTAATTTATTTTACAGTTATATAAAATTAAACATATTATGAATAGAGCCTATTATATTTAAAGATTTGTATTGAAATTAGAAAGGAATAAAACTACAAAAAAGATCCTTTTATGAAAAAATTTTTTCATCAAAATTATAACTTAACTTGAAAAATAAATGATGAAAATTTATAATTTGCAGCTGCAATACGTAGGATATTAATTTTATTATGATTTTATTTTCAAATATTAAATAAAAACTACATTTACAAATTTACAATAATTAATTTAATATAATTATACATTGCAATATTTATTATCATGATTCTTAATAATTATGTTCATAACTTAACAACAATAACACTTTTTATTTCAACACAAAATTTATAAATGGCTTTCTACAAGAAAAATGTTGCAATTTTATTGCAGTACATCAAATACATTTTTAGGTCTGTTAAATTATTACATTAAAATATTTTAATATAATCAATTATATTATCATTTAAAATAATTAAAATTTTATTTTTATAAATTAATTTTAATAAATTTTGATGATGCTTTCTCAATAAATAAAAAAGATATTAATTGTCAAAAATTATTTTTACAATGTATAAAATCTTGAAAAATATTTAAAATTTTATCGAATGGTACGTTAGCTTCTTCTTTTAATCTTTTTTTAATTTATACAAATTACTTCCCGAAATTTAATAATAAATTAAAAATATTTTACTCTTGTTTTTATATGCGAGCATAATTTCAAGTTTCTAAAAAAATGCATCAGCTTAATAAAAATTTCGCTAAAACTCATAAAAAAATAATAATATAAATAAAGGCTGAAGACAAATAAAATGCCCTCACAATATCAACATAAAATGTAATTTTTAGAATTCCCATTTTTACAAATGTCTTAATCTTATTTTAAAATGGAAATATATTTATTCATCCGCTTTTCAATTAACTTTTCTGCATCAACTCGAGGAACCGAAAAGTATACGTTCTTATTTGCTAAACAACGCAACATGCCACGCGAAAGCTTTGAATGTGTTCTCGAGAAAACTCGATGTCAATGTTAGAAACCAAAACAACGTAATAACGACTTTAAAATTCCGTTGCGAAACAACGATAACGGCTTTGAAGTTACAAAACAACGAGAACAGCTTTAGCGTTCCAGAAGTTACAAAACAACGATAACGGCTTTAAAGTTACAAAACAACGCGAACAGCTTTAGCGTTCCAGAAGTTACAAAACAACGTATTGTAGAAACATTCTACAATACCGTAACGACTTTAAGAAGTTACCAATACTGGAACGATTTCAGCAGTTACGGTGGAAAAAATCGTTATCTCAATAACATATTTTTTGAAGAACGCGTTATTTATTAAACGGTTATTAGTAGATAACGGTTCTTAAATAACAGTTCCCTTAAATAACGACCATCTCTACTCTGCGTGTAAGTAGGAGTGTGTAGCTGCTTGTTAAAAGTTGGCCTTTTTCACCTGCCGTCGGCATAAAGCTCTCTCTTATTGAGGAACGCGCATTAACATCAAGTTTCTTACAAAGCTGGGAAAGAATGGCCGTGAGATTTTTGAGTGTTTGAAACAAGTTTACGGAGACAATTCTTTGAAGGAACCATTCGTGAAAAAGTGGTTAAAAAAGGTTCCGGGAAGGCCGAGAAGATGTGAAAGATAACCCTCACCCAGGACGTTCGCCGACATCGAATTCTGATGAAAATGTTGAACGAATTCGGCTTTTGTTCTTAAAGACCTTAGATTGACAGTCAGAATGATTGCTGACGAGCTGTCAATCCCCAAAACAATCACGACAATGCGAACGCTCACACGTCGCTCGTTGTGCGTGAGTTTTTGGCACGAAGCTCAATCACCGTGACAGACCACCCGCCTTGTGCACCCGATTTAGCCCCTTGTGACTTCTTCTTGTTCCCGAAATGCAAAATGGTGCTTCGGGGCGGCACTTGGGAGATGTGGAAGGCATCAAGGCAGAAACGACATGGCAACTGAACAGCACCACAACTGAAGACTCTCAGCAATGTTATCAACAGTGGAAACGGCGTTGGCAGAAGTGTATCTTGTCTCAGGGGTATCTACTATCTACTTTGAAGGAGACCATATCGTAATACCTGAATAATTGTAAAATAAAGTTATTATTCAACTATTATACATATTTTCTGGACAAACCTCTCTCTCTCTCTCTCTCTCTCTCTCTCTATATATATATATATATATATATATATATATATATATATATATATATATATATATATATATATATATATATATATATATATGCACTACTGGCCATTAAAATTGCTACACCATGAAAGCTGCACACACACACACGTGAAATTTGCATGACAGGTAGAACTTGCTGTGATATGCAAATCATTAGATTTTCAGCGCATTCATACAAAGCAGGTGACAGTAGCGTCATCTACAATGTGTATAAAACCAGAGATTCTACAGCAGTTTTCTCATACTCAATTTCCGCTTCAACGTTGTTTTCGGCAAAGAAAGTTGTTGTAATGCCTCGTGTAAAAAGAAATGCGTATCAGCACGTGTCTGACATTGATCGAGGAGGGATTATAGCCTACCGGAATTGCGGTTTATCGTACCGCAATATTGCTGCTCGCGTCGGTCGAGACCCCATGACTGTTAGCAGAATATGGAATCGATGGGTTCAGGACAATCATACGGAATGTCATGCAGGATCTCAGCGACCCCCATCACTAACAGCAGAGAAGACAGACATCTTATCCGCATGGTCACGAGGGATCGTACAGCCACGTCACGAACCCTGAGTCGAGAAATGGAGTCATTTGCAAGGCAACAAGTTTCTGCTCGAACAGTTCGATGACGTTTGCAGCAGCCTGGATTGTCTGCACGCCGACCATGGCTTCGGCTACCATTGACGCTGTTTCACAGACAGGAGCGCCTTCAATGGTGTGATCAGCGACGAACCTGGACGCGGGAATGGCATCACGTCATCTTTATAGATGAATCACGGTTCTGTATACAGTACCATGATGGCCGCATCCGTGTTTTGAAGCATCGTGGAGTACGCGCATTGCCAGCTTGCATTGGACATCGCCATACTGACCTATCTGATGGAGTGATGGCATGGGGTGCCATTGAATACACGTCTCGATCACCTCTTGTTCGCATTACCAGCACTTTGAACAGCAACCGTTACTTTTACGATGTGTTAAGGCCCGTGACTCTGCCCTATCTTCGAGGCCTCCCTAATGCTTTGTCTCAACAGGATAATGCACGACCGCATGTTGCCCGTACTGTTCTGAACTTCCTTGATACAGAACAGGTTCGACTGTTACCCTGTTCAGCACTTTCTCCTGATCTGTCACCCATTGAGAACGTGTGGTCAATGGTTGCCGAGTGATTGGCACGCCATCACTTACCATCCACTACTGTCGATGAACTGTGGCATAGTGTTGAAGCTGCATGGACTGAGATCCCCGTACATGCCATGCAATCTCTGTTTGACTCCATGCCTAGGCGGATAAATGCTGTTATTGCAGCCAGAGGTGGCTGCTCTGGGTAACGATTTCTCAAGATCTATACATCCTAACTTCCTGTAAATCTAATCACTTGTTCTTTCCACTATAATGTTTGTGTCCAATAAATATCATTCTGTTATTTGCATTCCTTCTTGGTGTAGCAATTTTAATGGCCAGTAGTGTATATATATATATATATATATATATATATATATATATATATATATATATATATATATATAAAAATTTCTGTTTCACTTGGATAGATTGTTTAGTACTCGATGAAGTTAAGTATTAATAATTTCATTATTTTAAAATCATTTTAGAGAAGATATTTACTCTTCAAATTATCAATTGTATGTCTCAGTTGCGAAATCGATTAACTTGATAAAGAAAGAATCTGTGAAAGATGATAAAATAATATATTGCTTTTCAAAATTCCTTTTTAATTAATAATTTTAAAATTTGTATGTTCTGAACTAGTGCATATGTATTTTTTGTATATGTTTTTCGAAGATTTACGGTGTCGTTAAAATTGGAAATTTATATTCTGTTGCAAAGCTAAAATTGTAATTAATCATTTTTACCAGAGAAGCACTTCTTACACCTACTTCATGGATAACCGATTGTGCTCGCCAGAAATGTTATGATTTATTTTTCGCTGTATTCATGCTGTCAGCAACTCTCTGTATATGCCACATTGGACATGTGGGCCACTAATTGCTGAATCCTGGATTATGATACGAACTAAATGCTGTTTCAACTTAACTTTAAAAGGAGCATATCCGTTTAAATGGGGGAATAAATAACTGAAGTAAGATATCGGAAAATTACGACATAATGTTTTCCATAAAAATTAATTCTCTGTGAATACCATAGTGGTTAGATTTGAGCTCAGAGCCAGGGAAATGAATTTTCTAAGCTGTTATTCTACACTGTTATACTGATTCTTCCACTGGAATAATAGTAGGGGTGATTGTATTGGGTTGGGAAAATCAAAGAAAATTTTTTCATGGAACTAAATAACTTTATTCTGTAATGTATTGCCCATTTTGGTCAATGACCTTTTGCCATCTTTCAGGCAGCATCATAGTCCCACGTTCATAAAACTCCTGATTTTTAACAAAAAGTAATCAGATGGTGCAAGGTCAGGACTATATATGGTGGTTGTGGGAAAAAAAATCCCAACTAAGCTCCAATAACTTTTGCCGAGTGACCAAAGGTGTGTATGTCCTTGGATAGTCATGATGGAATACAAAACCTTTATCTATTTGTCAATTCCGGCCGTTTTTCTTCAACTGCATTGTTTAATTTCGTTAGTTGTTCAATGTAGACATCAGAATTGATCGTTCGGTTGGGTGGTAAGAGTTCAAAGTAGACAATGCCTTTGTAATCCCACCAAACTGATAACAAAACCTTCTTTTGATGAATATCAGCTTTTGATGTTGTTTGAGTTGGTTCACCTGGCCTGCTCCATGATCTTTTCCGTTTGATATTGTTGTAAACAACCCATTTTTCATCGCCAGTTATCAGTCATTTTAAAAATGGATCATTTTCATTACGTTTCTTTAGCGAATCTCAGCTGTTATTTCTTTGCGTTTCTTTCTATTCGTGAGAAACTCATGTATCGAGTTTTTGAACATAGCTAAGGCGTTTTAAGTGATATTCAATGCATGTATATGATACATGAAGCTTCTCTGCAATCTCACATGTACTGTGACGATCCGAATCGATTATTGCTTTGATCAGGTCGTCATCAACTTCAAGTGGACGACCAGAGCGTTTTTCGTCTTTGGGTGAAAAAGCACAAGAAAGTAATTTGGCAAACCAATTTTGACTCTGCCATTATTTTAAGGCTTCGTCACCATAAACAACACATAACTTTTTCTGAGATTACGATGCGTTTTTTCCTTTGCAGAAATAAAAAAGCAAAATATGGCGAAAATGATCCTTTTGATTTTCCATTTTTCAAAGAACGTCACACGAAAACTACGCAACTGATCAAAAAACTTTTTTTACTGATTAACAGCTGAATTGCCAACTATCAAATAACAAAATGTGTTTTACATTTGTAATACGTCTGAAAACCTAAAAATTCAACTGGAGCCATCTATGAGTAAAATCCGCAATTATTTAGTTGCCAACCCAATCGTTTCTATTTAGCAGCCTTTATAGGAATTGAATTAAATATCCAACTTTATATCTGAGAATCAGCAACTTTTTTTAACCTTCAGACCTTGACTGCAATCAGTTCTACTGGTCGTAATACACCTATTCCCGTCATACAATGTCCAGATAAATTACCTGATTTTACTTCCCTGACACTTGATTAATCAACCATGGATACGTCTGAACGAAACGACTAGCATGGAAAACAGAAGCTGTAAATTTACTTAAACTTTTGACAAGTAGAAATCCTGCACAGACATTCGTTCGCCGATAAACATGTGGAGTTGAGTTGTTTTGCGATAATTATTACTGGTCGTTGACACTCATTACAGGCTATATCGTTTTCATCTTTTTATAGAATACAGTGTTCCACGTAATATTTAACTAGGTACTTATACATTCAGTAAGAAAAAATATATTTTAGCGATAATTAATTATAATTTTGAAATGTTTTAGTTCTAATATTTTAAAAATTGTTTCCGTTTAACACAAATTAAAAACTTGCTCAATTTTTTTTTTATCTACTATGATTTATCTTTGTTGAAGCTAAGAAACTGTGGAGATTTAAATGTATAAAATAAGCTCAAGATTGATACGAATGGGAATATTTTTATTGCTAAATATAAACGTGTGCTATTTATAAGCATTCATTTCTAATTATAATTGTTCTAGTTTTTTATGGAATTATTTGTTGTTAATGAACGGTTTATCATTTCAGGTTACTATAAAACTACATATTCGTTGGAACTTTTCAGCAATATTCATTGAAGATTTCAAGAAAAGAATGAATCTGTTGACATCGTATTGTAGTAAAGTAATATAATATAATATATAATATAATATAATGTAAAATATAAAATATAATATAAAATATAATATAAAATATAATATATAATATAATATAATGAACTTTATCCTAATCATGCTATTGAATTCAATAGTTAAGTTAGTCTATATTTAATTTTAAAAAGTATTTAAATGTTTTACTTTACAGTAATGAAATTTTTACTTTATTTTTGCCACAGTCAAAAAAGTTTTAGGAATTTATAAAATAATCTTCTGGCAAAATTGTTAACTGTAAATGTATTAAGAAATTGAAAAAAAAATGCATTATTTTAATTTTTTAAATACCTTCAGAGCTGAATATGTCAAAAAATGATAAAGCTTTGTGCTTGTATTATTTTTTAGTTATAGTAAACTTTTCTTTGGTGTGGTGTCTTTTTTTCTCAAACATTGCACAAGAACATTTGTATTTCTATTAAATCTGGGTGTTTGTGTACTTTATTTCGGTGGGTAGTGACATAAAGGGGGAAAAATTCTTGTTCTGGGTTTGACTCAATGGGTTGCCCTCGTCATTTTGTACTTGTTAAATGACGCGAAAGGAAGGGCTATACTTAAAAACTTGAGCCCAATTATTTTCAATTTGTAAAGACATACAAAATAAAAATAATTTAAAAGTTGTTTGCTAACTATATTTGAATGAAGAGTAAAAAAGTAACGTAATATGTACTACATAAACACACACACAATGTTTTAAAATAGAATTAATACAAAATAAAAAAAAAAGAAGGCGGCACTTCCAAAAGTTAGCACGAAGATGTAAAATGCAAAAAAAATCAAGAAATACTGTTTGGATTGGCACAAAATTCGGCAGGAAAGTAGCATATATATTTATGCATAAAATAAAATCAATAATTATATACAGAAATGAAAACAGTATTAAATTTTTGTAAGATTTCAGATAATGATATACTGGAGATTTAAACAGAATTATGCATAAAATGGAAAAAGGACACGAATAGGGTATGTGATCCCTCCTCATCTGTACGCCGAGCTGGCAGCCGAATGGTTAGCTCTCTTGCCTTCGGTTCAACAGTTCGTGGGTTCGAATCCCACCTTGGGCATGGATGTTTGTAGTGCTTCTGAATCCACTTTAAACCGTAGGTCCCGGTCTAATTAGCCCTCGTGTGCAAAAAATGACCGTTGAGCGACAAACAAACTAAACTTCTCATCTGTACACAAAGTTTACACCTTGTGACCATGCTTTCAATTAAGTGGACAACTACCACAGAATTAAGCAATAGCCATTCTTGTAGAGCCGTTTTCAGCTCCATAAAAGTGGTTGGAGGTGGGAGACGTGAAGATTAAGCACGGCCGAGAGCATCCCAATGATTTTCAATGGGATTAAGGTCGGGAGAATATGCTGGCCACGCCATACGCGCAATCTCTTCATCATCTCCATTTAGTCTTCGACGATGTCGTCCATTAAAACAAAAGTAGTACCAACTGTTGAAGCGTACAATCTCACAATAGGTTCTCGGACACCCGACACAGAACCCCGTTTAAAGATGTGCAGGTCGGTGCGGTATCCTAATGAAATCCCTGCTCCTTGTTCACGCCATATCCTTATACGCTTGTCATCTAGCTCCAGAGCAAATCTGCACTCGTCAGTACACATGACATTGCCCAAATCAGACACAGTCCAATTGACATGGCACCACTTCAATCGTGCCCCTCTTGATTGGACGGATAGACACAAACACCGGGCGTACAGTCGTCTACTCATATGTAATCTCTTCGTTGTACAGTTGCTGCAGATGTCACCTTATCAATGGACGCTGTAACCATAGGTGTCACACGTCTGCGATTCCGCTTGGCTGATTCTACGGGGTTTGTAACCCTTGAGCGACCGGGTCTTCTGACAAATGTGTGGTTTGGAATTGTTTCCATAAACATGAAATTACAGAATGATGAACCCCGAAGAAAAGAGCAACATCCTGCTTCAATGCGCCAGCGCGCAGAATTTTCCATTCGTCTTCTGGAAGTCATAGAAACACAATTGTCTTGAAAACAAATTGTACAAAAACATTAATCACCTCTCTATCAACATTTACAATCAACTTCGGTAACCCTTCATAAAGCTGGTATCTTATAACAGCGGTTCTTAACCTATGGGTCGCGAAGCATATTTCTTGGGTCGCGCTGAGTCGAACCAAAAAAGTTAGTAATAAACACCCCAAATAATAAGTAATACCAACACCTCCTAGAAGAGTTACAAAACACTGAATCTTTATGTGCTTTCTGGTTAAAATTAAAAACCGAAAAGCCAATAATTGTTAAAGAAGCCCTAAAAGTATTATTGCCCTTTTCAACAACATATATGTGTGAGGCTGGTTTTTCGGCTCTGTGTGTAATCAAAAACAACTACCGGAACAAGTTAAATCCTGAAATAGATATAAGGTGCTCTTTGACAAGCATTCAACCGAGGTTTAAAGATCTTTCAAAATGTATTCAAGCACAAGGTTCTCATTAAAACTGTGTGACTTGCATTTAAAATTTAAAAGACTTAACATATGTATTGATATCTCTTTTTTTTTTTTTTTTTTTTTTTTTTTTTTAGGAATAAGTTAAAATGTCAATTATTTTCAAAAAGTTATAAATATATTTTAATTTGGTCAATAAAAATTATTAAAAACACTTGATATTAATTAAATTTTTCTTGGATCGAAAAGTACTTTTGTTTATCTTTATAATTAAAAAAGTAAGTAAAAAATTTGTAAGTTAAAAAAAATCATCATCGTAGGATTGAAGATTTTTTAAAAATACGATCTAAAATAAAGCAATGAAATAATTTTGACTTTTTTTTGGGTCGCGACATGAACATATTTCTCAAATTTGGGTCGCGGCTTAAAAAGGTTAAGAACCCCTGTCTTATAAGACTGCTCTTTTTGCTTATTTCCTGACATGAAAGCGCGATTGGCTGTTACCTAACATACTTCCATCTACCTCTGCAGTGATTTGCATCCTCTTCAAGCAATTCTGAATTGACTTCCGGAAATTAGCATTTTCCTCTCCGTGCTTAACTTTTGGTAGTGAGTGTGCATTTAAGATGCCGAAAATTGTAATACTGTAAAAGCTTGAAATTTCCTCACGTCGACAAGTATTCCGCTTTATGAAAGGTCAGATATAGATGGAAAAACAGTTTTTAATTTTAAAAAATATTATATCTAACTGTAAAAATAAGTGTTTTTTTTTACTTGTATCCTTTAATTCAGGCAAACTTTACTTCTAAAAAATTTTTAAAATTTCGCAGTCCACAAAAGTGCAGTGGCTGAGTGGTAGCGAATCACTGCTTAAGATATTAGGTAAACAGGCAGACTTGGCACTCTTAAAAGCAATCCTCTTCTTTTAATGATTCATTCTTAAATGAATTTATAAATTTTAGCATTATAATTTAATGGCTTGAAATTTTTATTTAAAAAAAATTCACCTGTTAAAATTATTAGCATAATATAAAATGAGTCATTTCCGAAATACATACGCATTCATAGGTATATTTTGGCCAATAACAAAATAAAGTTTCTAGTAATTAATCATTTAATTAGATTTTACTGAGCCGAGTGGTTAGCGCTCTTACCTTGAGTTCAACAGTTCGTAGGTTCGAATCCCCCCACTTGCATTTGGGTGTTTGTAATGGTTTAAAATCCACTTTGAACCGTAGGTCCCGGTCTGATTAGCTCTCGTGTGCAAAAAATAACATGAGCGATAAACAAACCAGATTTTATTGTATTATCTGAATCGCCGTTATCTGCCTTTATTTATTCACAAAATCAATAATTAACCATCCAGAATCTCTTAACTTATTGCTATGTGTTCACATTTTATTTATAATTTCGTGCGAGTTTTTTAATTATTCACGATTCTATATATTTCTGCCTTACTGAACATTGCTTTCTTCTGAAAGAATGCCATATAACACACTTCTTCTTCTTCTTAGAATTGGGTTTGTATGTCATTATCAGCATTTTGTACCATTAACTCCAAACCCAATGTTTCCTGGTTCCAGTTGCTCTGGTCAACCACTTTATTAATAAAGTCCGATAACCCTTTCATGGAGTCTAGGTGTAACTCTCTAGTATGGATGAAGCCTAAAGAGGTTAATCTAGGGAGGGCAAGAGCCTCGCATTCATAAATGATATGCTCTGCCGTTTCCTCTTGCGTATGACATTTCCAGCAGATAGGGTCTTGCTGAAACAATCCCATCTGTCGGTCATACTAGGGATAGCTTCCTGACTTTCACCAGAAGATGGTTTGGAGGTCATTTCTACCTCAAGTGAAGGATTCATTGCTGCCCCTTTACAAGATTGCCTCTGAGTTCCCTTCTCTTTTTCAGCAAGGTCTACTTCAGAGTCATCACCTGCAGATGCAGAAAGGTTTGTTATTTCTTGTGTCTTTTCAGCCCCAAGATAACAATTTATAAGCTCAGTTAATATAAGTCCACCCAGCATTGCCTGAGATACTGGGCAAGGCAAATTACTCTAGAAGTTTGACAGGCAACTAGAGGCTCCGTTAAGACACCAATACCGCGGTGCCAATTAGCCCTAAGCACGGATCGCATAACACCAGGGTTTACGGGAGCTGGTTCGCGGCCTCTGATTCTATATTCAAGGCTATCCTGTCATTCCTACAGGACGTTCGGTTATCCACCACATACCGACGCGCCTAGTAGCTGCTCAGGCCCCAGGTCCATATAACACACACAAGTATATTAATATGTTATTTTGTTGCCCTTGTGTTTAAAACATTTACTCAATGCTTGTGCATGTATGTATATACACAGTCCAGTCACATTAATGTGACCATCTGTCTAAAGCCAGAATAACCACCTTTCGCAGAGCGGACTGCTGCGATACGTGCAGGAAGAGAGTCACTTAGATCCCTGAAGGTGTTCTCTGGGATGTTGAGCCATGCCGACTCTAATGCCGTGGCCAGCTGCACTAGATTACGCGGTTGAGGATCCATGGCGCGAACAACTCGATCGAGATGGTCCCACAGATGCTCGATTGGGTTTAAGTCAGGTGAGTTTGCTGGCCAGGGGAGGACGGTAAACTCATCCTGGTACTCTTCGAACCACGCACGTACACTGGCAGCTGTATGGCACCTCGTATTGTCCAGCTGGAAGATGCCATCATCCTGAGGAAAAACAATGCGTATGTAGGGGTTGACATGGTCCGCAAGGACAGATGCAGACTTGTATTGATCCATCGTGCCTTCCACAATGATCAGTGAACCCAGTGAATGCCAGGAAAACATTCCCTAGACCATAATGTTCCCGCCTCCAGCTTGGACCGTTCCGGCAATGATTGCAGAGTGGTTCCTTTCAGAGGTTTCACGCCTTATACGCCTACGTCCATCTGTCCAATGGAGCATAAAACGCGATTCATCTTAAAACGCAACCTGTCGCCACTCAGTGGACGTCCAGCAGCTGTACTGGCGTGGAAATTCTAGCCTTCGCCGTCGATGAACAGCAGTCAGCATAGGTGCACGAACCAGGCGTCTGCTTCGGAGGCCCAGACGCAGCAATGTTCGCTGAATAGAAGTTTGGGAGACACTTTTGGTAGCCCCTTGGTTCATTTTGGTGGTCAGTTGCTCAACGGTAGCCAGTCTATCTGCCCGAACGCATCTCCGCAACCGTCATTCGCCTCTGTCATCTATGGCCCGTGGTGCACCACATTTGCCACGTCGCTGATTTTGAACAGTCACATTTTGCCATGCACGGTACACTTTTACCACGGCGGCACGCGAACAGTTCACAAACTCAGCCGTTTCGGAAGTGCTTCCACCCATGGCCCGAAAGCCAATGATCATGCCCTTTTGGACGTCGGATAAATCGCTTCGTTTCTGCATTACGCCAACGATTGAAATGTTTTCCGAAGCCCTCACACACCCTTTATATACGCTCAACTGCACTGTGCTGCCACCTGCCTTCTGTCATTGGTTATTTAACTCTGACGTGGAAAGTACGTGGTGGTCACATTAATGTGACTGGACTGTGTATATACACACACACATTAAAAGACTGAAAAATCAGGATTAAATATTTACAGCAACTCAGTTTTAAATCTGTGGACACAAAGTTACTTCCCAGAGTATTATAGTTCGAAAGGTACATTGTCAATGAACATTGAGATGAGTTTTTTTTTTAATTTGGCTTGTCAACATGCGGTAAACTCTGATTAAACAATTTTAAGATAATTTGTTTTTGTGAAATATTTTTATTTTTGGGATTTGCAGTTTACACATAAATTACAAATCTGAAGAGAGAATTGACCTGAAGATCGAAAAGCATGCCGCTGCTTTTGCTTACTCAATGATAAAATCATTTTAATAAATAATTTACCGCAAAGTATAAATGATCACAGTAGTATTAAAAAATAATTCCAGTAAAAATATTTTTTATAACACAATCCGATATAATTAAATACCTTACACGTGTGGTACATATTGAACCTCAGCATTTGATAAATTAGCTCAGAATTTGTTCTTTAAAAGTATAATAGGGTGAGATTTTTTAAAGGCACGACTCGATAAGCTCCAAATCCAATTTAAATGAGTTTTGTAAATTACTTTACTTTTATACTTATACAAAATTATAATTTTGTTCAATATATAACACGAAATATTTTTTGTGACGTGTACAAATGTATGTTCAAAAATTATTTCAAACAAATGTCATTACTTTGAAATAACATCTTTTTCTTAAAAAAAATTATTAAATTTTGCGTATTGATAGATATTATGATTCACAAATTCGAAGAATTAAAATGCATGCTTAAATATAAGTACAATATGAACAGATCTAGATTTTAAGCAATTTTGTTTTATGTTATAAGTAAAATGACATTCTGTTTTTAAATATGAACGTAAAATTCCCAATTTAATCGATTAAATAATGATAGTTTTTTTCCCAATGGCGGGCACTTGAGGGTTAAACCCTATGCCACAACAAGGCCAGAGACTGCTACTCATGTGTCGTTACCCAGCGGGCACCTGTGAACCAAGTCACGGAGGCGTGAAGCGTTACCCGCGCCATATCACCCCAAACCCGTTTTATAGGGCGGGCCACATTCATACAACATCACAGAATAAAGGACAGAGATATCCATGCCCGAACCGGGACTCGAACCTAGGACCCACAGCTCAAGTGTCAGGAGCGCTAACCACTCACCCATCGGTCGGCAAATAATTACAGTTGAGGTTTATGTTCGTGCTTGCCTATCCGTTGAGTAAAACCACTTCCTAAAGGACAGTCAAGAGTGCATGTATACGTATTCTGCACTCCATTTCATGTCGGAGGAAATAACTTGAATCTCATAAGATTGTTTTAGCATTGACATCCTTATTCTTTTTAATTTTTGAGGATTTGATTCACACATTTCCACCGGCTTCGTGTCCATTCACAAAGTAAAGCGACGAGGTTGACTCCTGAGTCGAATTCTTGTTAACTATACCACTTTAACATAAGATGACTTTCTAAGAAACTTCATGTGCTTGTGGCTATCCAATACAAAAGCTGTATGCTGAATGAGTACCTAACCTCTTACCTTTCAGATGGAAGAGTTCATTTAAGTTCAAAACATTACAGATTGTGACCTCCATCAAACTTGCGCTATGTTAATCATAAGAACCTTGTTTACCATTTAATTTATGCATATAAACAGGAAATAAACTTGTGCAGGTAAAGTTAACGAAAGCTTCTGTGCGTCTCTACTGATTGATGTTTCTAAACACTGGAAATGAATGCGCGAGTTTGAATCACTATCTGTGACGAGGCTGACTCACCTGCAGGCACTTCTTTTTCCCAATATTGTCTACATAGAGGAATATTTTACCCTTATAGAAGCTGTATAAGAAATACTATTTTATTTTCATATATGCGAATCGTTTGTAATTTTTCGAATATGAGAATCCCATTTTTATATACGTTATTCGATCTTTTATGTCTCAAAAAAGGTAAGTCGCACAGTTCATATTTTTAAAAAAATAGAAACAATTGTGATATTATAATACTATGGGAAAATGCCCTTTATAATCATTATTATTATTATGAAGACTTTAAAAATTTGTTATTAATAATTGTGAAATGTGTCCAGTTGAAAATTTTTTCTTTCTTTCGCTGGTCGATTTAGCCTCGGTTTAGGTATTTGCGTTGGTTCTGAATCTACCGGGTTTTAGGTTTCATTTGTGAAAATTGAGTGATAAACCTTAAATTCGCTTTGAAAAACAGAGTGTAAAGAGAAACATAATAATTTAAAAGCAAAAATTTTTAATTTAAAAATCACCATGATTAAGAGATTGAATTAATCACATTGGCTATTTCTGCTAAGTAGGAGGGTCACGCTGAAATATTTGAAATACAACTAGATTTTTGAAGTTATACTTACAAAATTTTAGGCGTGTTCAAAGTAGTCTCCTCCAGCATCAATGCACTTTTGTAGACGAATTTTCCACAGATTAAATGCCTCAAGCCATTTATTTCTTCGAATAGATGAAAAAATGCATTTATAGCCACATCAATCCCTTCTGAATGAAAACGACGTCTACGTTAGTTCTTTTTTAGATTTAAGAATAACCAGAAGTCGCACATAGCTAGATTAGGTGAATACGGCGGATGTTCGATCATTTTAATTTGTTTTTGTTTAAGAAACTCAACTGTTAATCCGGCTGTATGTGAAGATGCATTGTCATGGTGAAGCATTAGTCCTTTAACATTCAGTTCTTGTAGAATTTCTGGAAGACATTGAGTGGTATACCGAGAGTTTTTCCGAAGTCGTGTTGGCAAGGTAAACTGTAACCGTACTTGGTATATTTTGGCGACGTTTCTTATTTAATACAAACCTAAAGAGGTAGTCTGAAAAGGGGTGTGGTGAATGGCGTTACCTAGTAGGGCGGTTGTAGTAATGTAAGCAAATGAGGAAAACTCTAACAGAAATTTTATGAATCGAAAAGCAAATGAATGCAATAATGCTTAAAATCGCTTTCTATGATGATACATGTAATCAATTTTTTCTCTTTAATAAAAGAAATTAAATATTTTTGAATCATAAATTGTTAATCACAGAATAATTGTAAAATTTATCTTTCTTTTAAATTGCATAAAATGTGTATGGAATAAATTCTGTAAACAAAATAGGTCATTTATCTAATTATTTCTAAAATTAAATTTCTAATCTTATTTTACAATTCAATTTACTTTATCTAAAACCATGTTAATAATAAATTTTTATTTTATCAATTTAATTTGCCATTTATTTGTTGCTTCAGAATTTAAATTGTGTATTTAATTTCAAATCCTTTAAAAGTGTCGAATTAACTATGTAATAAAATGAAACTTATAATTGGAATAAATGTTTAAAGATTTGTACTCATCCAAAGAATAGAAAATTATTTTTTTGATAATCACCATTTATTGATTAGAAGTGAGCAAAATTATTTTTTTATTACTCCATCTATTACACAAAAATGAAAATATATTATTAATACTCATTCTAGAAAACAGTAGTTTTATGTATCTGTTTTTAATCGTATCTTTTACGCATAAGTTTACACAAAAATAAGGCAGATTTTGAAGTTCAAATTTGATCAAATATTTAAAAATTGTTAATGTCCTTGGACTGGAAAAAAAATTATTGTCAGATCTGATAGTCATAGTTAATAATTTAATTTTTCTTGCTTATGGTATTTATATCTTTATAGAGTATTATAAGATTAATGTAATTTTCTTAAATCTAAAAATTAAAATTTCTTTTTGAATAAGCAATGTTTTTGCCTTATTTTAAATTTTTCTTTCAAAAGAAAAATACTCATTTTAGGAAATATATATTCAAAGAGAAATTCTCAATGATATAAATTATTCAAAAGTTGCTTGTTATAAAAGTATTTACCTTCAGCTAGTAACCAAATATAATTTTTCCATTATTTTCAAAGAGTGTATAAAATATGAGCCAAATCACAAATACTGAATAAAATAAAATTATTTTTCTTTCAGTAGATATATCGTTTAAAATTTAAAAGACATTCAATTTTTCCTAAAATTATAGCTGATTATTTAACTAACTTATAAATTAATTTTCAAGATTCATTAATGTTGTAATTTTCAATAGTTATCCTAGAACAGAATTTAAATATTTATACAATTAAATGAATTTCAATAACCTAAATATAAATTGCGATTTATTAATACATTGTAATTATTTTGCAAAAATTTAATAGTTTCAAAAATTTAATTTCAAAAATTTATAGTAAAAGAGAAGAGTATATCACGTTTGCACATTATCTGATAAAGAAGTAATGCTTCTGTAATATTAATATACCTACAATTAAACTATATATATATATATATATATATATATATATATATATATATATATATATATATATATATATATATATATAACAAATGTTACTTAAAAATATTATCCCCGAAATGTACTGGCCAAATTGCTTTTTCTTAATAAGAAACAAAGCGTCCTTAGTTAAAATATTACCTCTAGTAATTTACAAAATACCTCAAAAAATAATAAAACCTGTACTAAAAAATATGCAAATGATTATGGAAAAGGAGGAAAGTTAATGAAAAGAAACTTTATTTTTTATACTTTTTGCAGTTATAAATTTAAACATTTGAAATGTCTTCTATTTTAGTTTAAAGTTATATAGTCAAGTTATATAGCCGAAGTCAAGTTACATGTCTATAAGAAATTATAATATTGATTAATCAAATAAATAATTTCAATTCCAAATACAGAATATAATATCTAATTAATATTGTTTCGGCTGATAAATATGTCATCAGCACTTCTCTCTGGATGTAATTATTAACTATTTAAAAAAAAATCAAAATGAAAATTTTTTTAAATATTTTAATTTTCTGAAATATTATTTAACATTCTATTAATTTTTTTTATAAGATATTAGATCCTTTTATTTAACAAACAATATTTTATTAAAATTTTATATTTTCTTTTGTAAATATAAAATGTTAACTTTTAATTGTATTTTAACAACAATAGCATGATGAGATTTACCTCTCAAAAGAAAGGGGAAATTTCATAAAATTGAAATATCATTAATGAAAAATACTTAAAATTAAATTACAAATAGAAGAATTGCGTTAGATGTCCTTAGAAAATTTGCATCCTTACTAATCAATAAGAAACAGATATAACACCCTGTATAATACCCCTATTAGCTCTTGTCAAGAATACAAAAGCCTCTAATTATTGATGGGACGTATTTCCGGCTTTACACTAGACCATCTCAAAATAATTTCATTCTAATGACTTACAGCGGGGAAGTCCATCAATCGTTGTCAGCTGAAGAAACCAACATGTGTTAGTGGTTTGCTTTGTGAATGTCCGGCTAGAAAATTTCTACAAGTCCCTGTTATAATTTTTTGCAACACTAAATATGAATTTTCTTTATTTAGAAAATATTATCCGGAAATTTATTACTAAGTAGTTTTTGTATTTAAATTCTAAAGTATATATATATATATATATATATATATATATATATATATATATATATATATATATAATAATTTTCTTCTAATATAAAAAAAATAAAAAATATTAGATTGAATCAAATGATTTTAATCATTGCTCTAAAGTAGTTAAATGCATCATATCTTTTAAACAAAAAAATCAGAAAAACCTTTAAATATCTGTAGTAACTAGTTAATTCATTGTTTAATTGATAATTAGCTTTAATCCGTGCTACATCAATATTATATTTCTAAAATCATCAAATAATTTTCAAAATCATTAAAAGAAGTGGTTTGAATGCTTTAATACTTACAAACTGAAGAATTTTGACAAAATTGTACATTTTTAATAATTAGAAAAAATAATAAACTAACTTAATTGCCTAACAATAGCTTTTAGGGGAAATAGTAAGCTACTGACTTCAGTTTAAATATTGGGAAAAAATGTTGATTGTAAGTTTTTCATGTTCCGAATGATTTCTGTTTCTATAATTTTGTAAAAAATATCGTTCCTTACTGGAATCTATGTTGTTATTATATTTATTTTAGTATTTCTTGAATTGTTATGCCTAAATATTAAAATAAATATATCTCACGCATAAAAATTGTTTTTAGAAGGAGAATAAAAGCAAAAATAAAAATGGGAAAATCTTAACGCTACTATTTACAATAATAACTTAGTTATTAAATATTTTATATAAAACTGTTAATATCACACATTTTTTCACATATATTCAAATTTATTCTACATTAAATATTTTTCCCTTCACCGAACTATATCTACCTTGATATGCAAAAGATCAGAAGTAGTATATTTCGAGAAGGATTTTGCTTTAATGTTAACCTGTTAAAAACTAGTATCTTAATTTATTATCTTACCGCAACTATAAAATTTATTTCTTATATTAAAGATATTTTATTCAAACTCAAATTTTTTAGCTTAATATCAGAATTTACTCATTGAAATTTTATTTCTAAAACACACGAAAGGATTGATCATACCATAGTGTTTATTTGTAATATTCTATTTCAGGAATGTAAAGGATAACCTTTAGTATTGCTGTTATTTATTGAAGTGCTTGAAAATAAAAAAAGTAATATTTAAAATATAGTTCTTAAATCATTAAATGAAAATATTTCTTTTACTGATGAAGGAAATTTAATATTTTCCGGAATTTGTAAGAAGCATAAACTTTTAATCAATGATTATATTTAGGGAATATTAGTTTAAAATATCCTAAAGCTTACATTAACATTTATTAAAATAATTTTGAACCTCACAGTTAAGAAATTAAATAATTTATCTTGTTCTCTGCTGTTTTCCTTATACAAAATAACGTTTATTATTACGAAATACAAACACTTTTTATATATTTAAATTTGATCATTAATTTATGGTAACATCATTTTATTATGTTTCTGAAACAGATGTGCATTTTGTAAACATCTGTTGGAACAAGTGGTTACTAAGTGGCGAAAATTCTATACATTTTAGAAAATTAATATTGTTTTAAAACCTTATTTTTTAAATTTGAATATTTGATTCCAATCAAAAATTATTAACCAAATATTACGATATAGAATTAAAATTAATTTCATCGTGTTAAGATTTATGTTTTTGATTATTTTATATCTCTCGATATATTTTCATATTTTTCGTTAGTTCTTATAGATAAATGTAATAAATAAACCTTGAAAATATAATTATAACATTAATTTGCAAATATTTACATTTAAAACATTTGTGTCTTCAGTAAAAGTATGCATCATGCTAATACCTAAGCTTTGTTTCCATTTACAGATAAATACAATCTTGTCACAAGATATATATTCATCAGAAAAGGTAAACGAAGCTCAGGTATTAGCATGATACTGACATAAATATAATTTTTCTATGAAAATAATTTCATTATGAAGAAAAATTTAAAAATATTAATTACAGTTGTGAATGTTAAAATTTTATTTAAAGTTTTATGATTCGTTTTAAAATCAAGTTTGATCGAATTAAATTTATTTTACAAAGTTATTTTTTAACGTTCAACAAAAATTCATGTAACCTATATTATTTTATTTACCTAAAAACATATCTTTTAAAACTAAGATTTTCCATTTTTTGTCGATCATTTATAAAATTATATAAGTGTTTAAAATGATAATTCTACGAGCAAGCTATTCAATTTTTATATTAAAATTAGATTTAATGTAAAATTAATTAAAAACCTAGAAATCACAAGGATTAAACATTCTTAAGTAATATGGTTTTGTTAAAAACGATGAACTTGGTTCGAAAATTTTGACTTTTAAAAATCTTGATTTTTGGAACAAAAAATAAAAAAAAAAATATCGAATTTCGTTTTCTGTCTAGCTCGTATTCTTTACATTTACTTATTTAAAACCTATTTTTAATTATTACAATTTATAACAAAAACCTGTTTTAGCCTAAGAGAAATCATTCTGGAGGAATATAATGAAATCGGGCATAATTACTGTAAAAAATAATGTTCGATTTATGCCGATTCTGCACTGTAAAAAATTAAAAAGATCTTAATGTATAAATTATTGAATCAAAAAGAAAATATGCCATTGCGTAAAACAATATGAAAAAACAAAAACAAACTCTTTTGAATAAAAAAAATATTTTAAAATCGTAAGAATGTCCTATTAAAAATTAAAAATAAGTAGACATTCATCATTGGTAAAGTAAACGACTGAGAAAATTTCGCATAATCATGAGATAAGAATGTTAAAACCCTTGTCTAGTATGAATACCTGTATTGATTTGTTTGTCCTTAAACGATCTTTTTTACACGAGGTCTAATTAGATCGGGAACAACAATTAAAAGTCTAATTCCCAATAAGAATTTTATTCAATAGAAAACTTAAATACTGAGTGTATCAGTTTTTGAAAAATAAAAAAGTATTACAAATTTACATGTTTTGGCTGAGAATATTTATGATTTTATTATAAAAAATATATAAGTATATAATTCAATGCTCCAAAGAAATTAAATCTTAAACTCCATTGAAGCTTTTAACTTGCATAATCTAGTATGGTGAAGATGTTATTAAAATTATGAGTGTACAGACAATTTTTACTATTTCAACGTCAATTGTTAGCTGTGAACGTTCGTTCAGTAAATTAAAATTAATTCTGACATATACGATCAACCATGGGACAAAATAATTGGAGTGACTTAGCATTTTTAAGCAGTGAATTTGAAAAACTTGAAGTGATCAACACTGATGAAGTAAATAATCAAATTCATCATTAATGGCAAATGAAATGTATGCATAACTAATTAATTTATCCTAACTCACTGTTATTTATAAATACATTTAATCTATATATATTATATATTAACATCATTCACTGCTGTAAAATATACATTTTTGAAAATAATTATATTAATATGTAAAATTAATAATTATTTTAAATTATTTATAAATTATAGCAAGTCTTATTATTTTCTTGTTACATTTCTGAATCCAATTCTCGAGTTCTGATTATTTTTATTCGATTTTTGTTGTTTCAAATTAAAAAGCATAACCTAAATCTTCAGAACTATTTACAACTTGAATTATTTTAAAGAAAGTGCTTTTATTATTTGCATTATAATATCTTTATGAGTTTATATTATATTACTATTTATTGTGGGAGAGCACCAAAATAGATATCCTTCAAATTCCCATGAACTGTGTAAAACGCAAACAGCATCTGTGTCTCGATAGATCATTTTATAATTGCTTACTTTATTGACAGGAGATATTCTGGTTCATGGAAAAGTGTTATCTCCCCTAGTTTGTTGATCGATTTTAAATTATTACCAGATGTGGGAAAAGCAGTTTAACTTCCTGTGGTATTTGTACTCAAAATTTCTCAAGGGAGGCTGGTTGCCACTTTGGTTGTCAATTTTTCTTTTTTATGTTTATTCAATATCATGCAAAGAACTCTCGTTGGGAGCACTTTAACCTAAGCAAAATATTTTCTTAATCTTTTGTGTTTAAATAACCTTATGTTTTGAAATCATTATGTTAATCTCAACTAAAGTTAGGTGTAGAAAAATTTCTTAGGAACAGAAGGTACATGGCCATTTAGGCTAGGAACCTAACAAACACTAGATCCACTTCTTCTTGCCACTTTGGATGACCGAGTTCCAGTGCTCCAGGCGCTCACCACCAATTTATTAGCTTTGACTGCCAATGGGGAGTAATTATTAGTCACAGGGAAAGATTTTAATGAGGATATAACAATTATTTCCATTTACCTATCATTTGGTTAATCGTCGAGCCATGTATTTTCATCTGGTATGGCCAAGCCGCGTGACATCACACTCATTCATATTCTTTATAAATAAAAATAAATAGGGACTATTTACAAGGTCAGATATCTTGCATGCATATTCTTGAATAATCCATACATTTAGTAGAGTTTATTTGCCGAAAATATTTCTAGATTATTTTAATTATAAAGCATACACAAACAGTAAATATTATTTCATAAATTGATATAAGTAAAAATTTCTTTTTTTTCCATACACTTGTTCCCACATTTTCTAGATTAGATTAGTAATATAAATACTTATACACACATTTTTAACAATATTTACAGTAATGGTCAGTACAACTCTGCACATACATTTAGATGCAAGTAGTAATGAATGTGAATTAATTTAAAGAGATTTGCAAGAAAGAGTGATAATGCCTTAATTCTGACTCAGTTTGCTGAGTTTTCAGATCAAAATTTCTCAAGAAAGCGTGGGAAAATCTCTTGCCAAAATTAATTCTTTATGCACAAGAATAAACCTACAAATTGCACGGATGTTAGTAATAAGAGTTGAAGACAAATATCCATAATTATTGATAATAGTTTTTTATAAATTGATTTTTAGTTGTTACAACCCTTTAGTTTCTTTTGCATATTTGTAACTACTGATATAATCTTATGAACTTGCAAAACAAACTGTATAAATGAAATAATTAAAAATCAGTTAAATAAATATATACTTATGTGTCGAGATTTATGTGATCTGGGCAAAAAACTTGGAGATTAAATTATAAGCTCAGCAAATGTTACAAAATAAGTGGTTTTATTGCATTAACAAGAGTTAATACCTTATATTTGAATGATTTGGAGTTTGAATAATGAGAAATGCTGAATATGCTATTGCAAAAAATTAGTGATTAGTAACTTCAACATACAAATATACACAATAAATATATTTAATTCACAGGTTTAATTCAAAAAAATTTATTCCTTTATTACACATATTTAATTTTGGTAAGTAGGAGAATACATATGTAAATTATAGTATTTAATGATACTTATGTAATATGTTATATACTTTCAGATAAAAGATATAAAGTATAAATATGCTAATTTTTATTCCTCATAATTTATGATTATCAGATATAATGTGGCAAAAACAATTTTAAATTTAATTGCTGAAAAAATAGGGAAAATCATCAATAAGTACTTAAACTACCATGCAAGCTTCAATTTAAATTATCTAATTTCTCTTTTCTTTGCTTTTAAAAGCACATGATGAGTTTTGATGGAATAATTTTATTTATAGAAGATAAGTAATACTATTGGTTATGTTACATTTAACTTTTTCATTTAAAGGTCCAAGTACTAATATTGAAATGTCATAACCACTGGTACCAAATGCATTAATAAAATCATTGTTTCAAAAACATGAGTTACACCAACAAGAAAAGTATTTATTTAAGTTCTTTACATCATGTACGCTTGGATGTAAGATATGATAGATTGTTGTCTATGTTTTTGTTGTATCATATTTATAGTTACTTATTGTGTTATGTTATTAACAAATATAAAAATCAAAAACTCTTTTATTTTTAGTTATTTTTACTAACAATAAATGTTTTTGATTTTTATATTTGTAAATGAACGTCTATTAATGCCGATGAAATACTTTTAATATTTGAAGTGCAAAATTGCAAAGAATTATTTTTTGAATCATTTTCCATTATATAATAAGACAATCGCTTTATAAAATTATCAGAAAAATCCTAATATAATTATGAACGAAATACCTTAGAACAAGAAAAACGCTGCTAAATATACTACGTTCACTCACATGTCATAATGATGTTTATTTCTCCACCTTATATTTCACCCAATCACATTTTCCCCGGGCAACGATAGCTCCGCCTACAGCTCATCGTAGCTGGGTTACCATGCTGTGACTGTAATCGCTTAGATTTGGCGAAGAGGGCGATGAAATGTGTCATTTGGCGGAGGCAACACGAGTACCCGTATATCCCCGGTATACCAGTTTGCTGTTACTGTCTTCTGTCGTTCCAACTTGATGGATTTGACCCATCCCGTACTTCTGAAGAAAACGGCATACATCACTTTTTTCAGTGTGGGTTGTTTTTCCACCATTGTCGGCATGGGATCATCTTCAAAAACCCATACTTTGCTTTCTTGACGTGTTGGAACGTCAAAAAACGGTATATACATTTCATCACCTGTTACAATTTTAGAAATGATGCGGCCACCATCATTCAGCATATTAAGAGTTTCTTAACTGATTCTGACACGCTCCTCTTTTCGATGCTCAATTAGATTATAATGACAAACTACTTTTTTCATATGTCATTCTTCATGAATGATTTTGTGTATGGCTGTGGATCCAATGTTAAGTTCCTTCTGTATCATTTGATAGGTATAACGATTATCATCCATTAACATTTTTCGCATGGCAGACACATTATCCGGGATGACTGCCGACGGCGACCTTCCTGAGTGTTCTTCATCCTGAAAAAAAATTGCGACCTCTTCTAAATTCTCTAAACCATCTGAATACAGTAGAACGAGCTGGAGATTCATCACCCAATGCTAATTGCAACCGTTGAACGCATTCTTCTTGATTGAATCCTGCTTTGAAATCGTAGAAAATCATAGCGCGAAAATGTTCTCGCGTCAACTCGATTTTCTCTTCTGTTTAAAATTTATTCCACGCTAGACAAGTTGAAGTAAGTCAGTAAAAAACTGTCTTCTGGGTTAAAATACTTTGTACTCTAAAATTTAACCGTTATTTTTTATTTTGTAAATTCTCGTCTGCGCGTATCTCAAAAATTTCAGAGTAACCCTCGTATAAGCAATCGCCTCTTAAAACTAGTTGCAAGTGACGAGATCGACATCTGAGTGATATCCTTTCTCCATGACGCAGAACCTTGAGAGTGAACACTCTTAGTTCGAGGAATCTTCGCCAGGGCCAAATATAAATTTCCCAGTCAAAAGTGACGTCTGTTCTCACTCAGCCACAGTGACTACAATGACCTCCAGTCAAAAGGATGGATAAGATACAAATACTTGCAACATTAGCAAAGAAAAGTTAATATTTAGATTTTCTATTGTACTTTGTTTCTTTACTTCAAATACTGCGTTTTGAAACTACAACAGTTACCTGTATAAATGCTTCTATTTTAACTTCTAATTAGCTCTGCCTATCTCTCTTGTTTGACAATTCATGGGTTCGAATCTTGCATCACATATGTCGAGTTGGTAGCTGAATGGTTAGCGCTCTTGCCTTCGGTTCAACAGTTCGTGGGTTGGAATCCCACCTTGGGCATGGATGTTTGTAGTGGTTCGGATTCCACTTTAAACCGTAAGTCCCGGTCTAATTAGCCCTCGTGTGCAAAAAATGACCGTTGAGCGACAAACACACCAAACTTGCATCACATATAGTTGGTTATAGTGCTTCGAATTCAAATTTAAAATAAAGTGGTATCCAGTCGGCCATTCTAAGCAGAAAATCACTGATAAACCAATGTTAAAAAAACCGAAAGATTTCTTATAAAAATATATAAGGTTATCGCTAATTAAAATATAGTTCTTTTTTAAAGATTTTGTTACGGCGTTTCAAATAGAGGAAAAATTAACTAATTAGAAAATCACATACAGCACGTGACTGGTTAACGAACACATTCGAATAACGATTTCTAACTAGCATTTCTCGGAGCATAAAGTGCAGGGTTGACAAATTCTTTCTCCTTTGAATTACTTAGTATGTTGTTGTTACTAATGACACTTGGACAAGCCAAGCTCGTTATGCGAATTTAAGTCGATTGGGAGCGTCTTTCGTTTTAATCAGAGCACCATGAAGGTGAAAGTACGACTTTGCTTTACACACATGCCATGGGACCCGTTTATAGGGTAGGCAACCATTCACACCTCATTCATACAAAGACAGGATAGAGAGAGAAAGTACATCCATGCCCGAAACGGTATTCGAACCCAGGACCTCCTTATCCGTAGTCAGGCACGCTGACCACTAGACAAGTTGGGCGGCTCTTAGTAAGTTGCTTGCCAATTGAACTCCAAAGTTCTATATAATAAAAAAGTTATTTCTCCCCAATAGAACGTTTGTAACCAAAGTAGAGCATCAGTTTAAAACCGAAACAAATTTTCATTTGATCCGAACCCTTTTCTTGTCCATTCCGTCTCGTACGCATTGATTTGAATAGCTATTTCCAGACGGCAACAAAAAATCATGTTAATGAACACCACAATGACTGCTATTAATTATTTCCGGAAGATCTTGAAAAATGAGAAAAGCAATCGACTTTGGGCTTCTTCAACGACCTGTAAGCAAAAAATGAAAAGGAAAAAATATCTACCTACACATTAATTTTCAGAGTTTTTTGACTACATTTATAGTTCTCATGATTCCTTATTAGTTAATTCAATTAAAATTAAAAAAGTTAAGCATTTAATTTTATTTATTTATTTATTACATTACTTATATTCAGACTTGTATGCTTGATTCTTGAGATCCGCTTGTAAGTCTTCGTCGATAATAGGACAAATAGCACAATGACAGATGCACAACCACAGAAGGATAACGAAGAAGAAAGCATTGAATAGAAAGGAAAAAATGCTCGAATTCATTTCCTTCTATGAAAGGTGAGAATTGTATCAAAGTAATCTACATGTATTAGGAAATTTTTTCCTGTAGAAGTCGGGGTTGAGGTGATTTCCTACAATAACCAATCAGTATATTGCATCGAAACAAAAATTTCCATTTGCTTTGATGAGATCTGATTAGTTTGTTTGTCGCTCAACGGTCATTTTTTGCACACGAGGGCTAATTAGACCGGGACTTACGGTTTAAAGTGGATTCCGAACCACTACAAACATCCATGCCCAAGGTGGGATTCGAACCCACGAACTGTTGAACCGAAGGTAAGAGCGCTAACCATTCGGCTGCCAGCTCGGCTGATGAGATCTGAGATTGATAGGCAATACATATGGAATCGTTAGCAATCCTCATTTTTAACAGCTCCCAATTATCTTTGTGTGCATTCGGAATGAATTTTCAGTTTTCTGTTCTGATCTTGCCTGCTTTAATTTCAATAAAAACACAATCTGAATTGAGAATCAGTCAAGTAACGACACCCGAGTTGGGTTCTTCCTCTTCCCACCAAGGAAATTTTTTGGCAACTTGAAATATTTCAATATTTTGCTGCTCCAGTTGCCATTATAAGATCACGATAGTTTTTTTTTTGGGGGGGCTGACTTTTGTTTAGAATTCATCTGTTAATCAAACTAACACACAGCCTTATTTTTAATAATTTCTTTATAGTGAATATTTCAGAAAATATATAATTTCATCTTAAAAATGACTAGAAATTTAATATTAATCTTCATGTCATACACAAATATCAATTATTTAAAAATCGTTTGCTGACAGTAACATAGACACTAACATTACTTTGTAGATAAGCGTTAATTTGACCAAGTTAATGGTTTTGAGCTCTAGTGGCTCAGTAGCTTCACGCCGCTTCCCGTAAGCTCAGCAAAGTGAAGCATCATTTGCCGCAGGCAGTGGTTGGGGGTCACCACGGTGTACTCTCCTTCACTGGGTTGCTGGAACTCCGTGGGTTGGGGACGTGTCTACGTTCATTTGTGACGTCCAAAGTCCTTCCGCTGATGTGATGTGGATGTGGTGAGGAGGGTGCCAGCTCAGGTGTCGCCTCGTCACCTGATCGTGGTTCAAAATGACGAGCCACCTTAATAGAAGCAAAATCGTACTTTCACCTTCGTGGTGCTCTGGTTAAACGAAAGACGCTCCCTACTGACTTAAATTCGCATAGCCAACGGCATAGTGAGGTTGGCTTGTCCAAGTGACATATGCAACAAGAGTTTATGGTTTTATTTATTTTTTACATTACATATATTCAGACATGTAAGCTTGATTCTTGAGATCCGCTTACAAGTCTTCGTCGATAATAGGACAATTAGCACAATGACAGATGTACAACCACAGAAGGATAACGAAGAAAACACCCAGTGCCACGGTGGGAATCGAACCTACGCTCTCAAGCGATTAGCGGAGTGATGACCATTCAGCCACGGAGCGCCCTTATGGTTTTAATATAGTTTCTCAAAGAAGCACATCTGAAATTAAAATCGAAACTAATTTTTTGACTATTGTGACTCGGTGTCATCATCCGCACGCGAGAGTTGATGTGACAGTGGCCGACACATTAAAGCGAATTCCTAATCTATATAGAAATTCGTGTTCGAATTGAACAAAAAGAACCGTAAATAAGTTTCATTCCGAGAGCTCACAACGAATTCTTTTCTGGGGTTTAACTGATGATGGCCCCACAGAATTAAACAACTCGTATCAGAATGTTGGTCACTGGTTTGTTTACAAAAATTCATTCGTTTCAATAATTTGATTAAACTTTAAATTAATGCTGAGTTAAGCTTATATAAAATCACTTATGCCGCAGTGCAGTTAATTTTTAAGATTTCCAGAGTGCCGAAATATCCCTTGCTTTGTTCATGTGTGACCTCCATCCCTTGCAGTGGTCCTCCCCCATTTGACTTACCTGTGTCTAAAAGGCCCACCATCTCCAACTTTTCACACTGGGAGGAAAATCGTAAATAAGAAAATTCAATTAGATTTAATTTTGTGTCAACGGTTTCATTGTTTTTAATCTAAAAACTGAAATGGTGACTTTATTTGTGGAAAACCGTTATAACTTAACCATCCACCTATTGAAAGATGCCGTTGTCGCATTTAAGATATCAATACTCATACTAAGTTTGGCATAATTTTTATGCATTTCGTGTTTACAGGTAAATCTTAAATGTTTTGCATTATTTACATAAAATTTTTTTAAATATTTCTTTCAAATATCAATACAAGTAAATAAGTATAATCTAAATATTTAATATTCTCCATAATTCTTTATATATACGAGGTTTGTCCGGTAAATACGTATAAAAGCTGAATAAACTTTATTTTACAATTATTCAGCCGCCCAACTTGTTTAGTGGTCAGCGTGCCTGACTGCGGATAAGGAGGTCCTGGGTTCGAATCCCGGTTCGGGCATGGATGTACTTTCTTTCTCCATCTATCCTGTCTTTGTCCTTTCCTTGTATGAATGAGGTGTGAAGGGTTGCCTACCCTATAAACGGGTCCCTATGGCATATGTGTAGAGCAAAGTCGTAATTTCACCTTCATGGTGCTCTGATTAAAAACGAAAGACGCTCCCAATTGACTTCATTTCGCATAGCCAAAGGCATAGCAAGCTAGGCTTGTCCAAGTGTCATTAGTAACAACAACAACACAGTTATTGAGGTATTACAATAGGGTCTTCCTTCAAAGTACTCACCCTGAGACGAGATACACTTCTGCCAACGCCGTTTCCACTCTTGATAACATTGCTGAAAGTCTTCAGTTGTGGTGCTGTTCAGTTGCCTTGTCGTTTCTGCCTTTCACATCTCCCAAGTGCCGCCCCTGAAGCACCATTTGGCATTTCGCGAACAAGAAGTCACAAGGGGCTAAATCGGATGAATAAGACGGGTGGTCTGTTTACGGTGATGAAGCTTCTGGCCAAAAAGTCACGCACAACGAGTGACTTGTGAGTGAGCGCATTGTCGTGTTGAAGCATCCACCTGCCCCTTTTGCCAAATCCGGTGGAACTCGGGCCATTCTAGCCAGCTTTGCAAGAAACCTGATGATGATGATGCGCGTTCCTCAACCAGAGAGAGCTCCATGCCGACGGCAGGTGAAAAAGAGTCACTTTCAACAAGAAACCGCACACTCCTACTAACACACAGAGCGGTCTGACTCGAACTGAACGTTGATGGGATTGGTTACAGCAGTAGTGCCACCTGGTGGTCACTACAAACAGTAAAATAAATTTATTTTACTGTTTGTAGTGTACGGAAAATACGTATAAAAGTTGAATAAAAATAAATTTATTATTCAACTTTTATACGTATTTTCCGGAGAAACCTCGTATATATATATGTATTCAAATTAAATTCTGAAGAGTACAATTTAGCAAGAAAAAGTGGTATCTATATGGTTAATTATATGATGAAATTTATTTGTGACTTTCTTAGTCTTACAATTCCTCAATCCAAGAAATCCAATGTTGCAAGTGAAAAATGAAATTCCCTGAGATGTCTGCAGAGAAAGGACACCTTGTTTTCACTGAGGAAATACTGTAATGGAAAAATGACAAAATCAACTACTTAACTGCTGCATTCCTTTTATTGCTTCTGTGCCTTCTTCTCGATCGTCTCATCTTTCTTCCTCTCACTATGGGGTTGCAGATTCAAAGTTAGGGACAAGAAATGCACGGCAGAATTTTAGGATCGATGCGTTGAAAATCGATTCATCGTCATTAAAATGTAAAATCATTTTTACATTTCAATCTTTGAAGTCACGGGAGCTTTCCCGTGACTTCACGAGATGCAGGGATTTTCTAAAGGATGGAAAAAAATGGATCACTTGAGTCCGAATTTCACTCACAAACTTCCATTCATGGCCATTGTTCAGGAGTTGTAAAAATAAACGTTTTATCCATTCATTTTTACAACTCCAATTCATATGTTTTTTAAAGTATGATTACAGAGTCGGTTTTCTTTTGAAAAAGACACCCATAAAGGAATAGAATATTTTGCTCAATAGAATTATGTAAAAACATTCAGTTTTCTTTTCTTTTTATATATTTACCTGGCTTTCTTGTGATACGTAGAAAAAGTAAACTTTGATTTCTTAAATAAATACAAAAAGTATTTTCGCTCTTTCGTTTATCTGTATCCCTAAAATAATTGATTTGATAAAAGATCTAAATCTATTTTATCACCTATTTCTGCATTAATTTATGTCTAACAATGACTACTAAGCATTTGTAATATTTTTCTAATATACTCTCTTATTGCTAATCATGTTTATCAATTCATCTTAATAATAAATTCAAATTCTAAATAAGCTTAACTTGAGGAGGTTTTAATTTATTTAACATAGGACATACTTAAATAGGACAAGACGTGGAAAAAGAACATCTACATCGCTAGGCGCAAAATCTTATTCTGTTTGTAAACAAAGATATTCGTGCAGTGCGCCCTCTGTAGACATATAGTTGCAACAGCATTGTTTTGTGGACATCAAATAATATACAGGTTATGATATTAGACAAAGAAATACCTTGCAGGTTTTTTCAGAAGTCAAGATCTTTAAGATAAATATCAACATTTAAGAAGAAAGTTTCGATGATACTTAAAATTATAAAACGCATAAGACATTATCAGATTATTTTTGGAACGTGATTTTAAAATTATATAATGAACTATTTTGTTTGTTTTTTTCTTATAGTTTTTTATGTTCACATGAACTCATTCAAATTATGAGACCTTCACGGTATCTATTGTAAAACATCAGATGAAGGAATATAAAACATCATTCTTTATTTTAAGAACATACTTAGCTATGTACGATTCCTTCAAATTGTAAGCTCGAAGCGTTGTTTAATCGCCATTTTTTATAACGATGATTAAGCAATTCAGTGCTACTTAACAACGTTCGATTGAGAAGCAATCTTATTAGTCTAGATTTTTAGACAATATCAAAAACTAAAATATAACTCTATAAAATTATAACTCATACTAGTTAAATCAGGAATTCATTTTTAACTAAAGAAATAATTCACATATCAATCTAAGCATTAAAAAGTGGTTGAATGTGAGCAATTACAAGAACATAATTTAGTCTGATTAGTACTGCTTTTGCAAACAATTATAATATACCATTTTTAAAGTGAATTTTTATCAAAGTTAACAAATATACGCATTCAAAATTAAACATTTATGACTAATTTCATTAATAATGCAAGGTAATACAAATGCATACGTAATAAATTTTATTAGAAATAAGGATCAGCTATTTACGAAAATTTTAAATTTCAAAATATTCTCGGATCCGATGCAATTTTTAATGTTTCAAAATTATCCACATCCCTTGCATAACTTTATTTTACAACATTCTTCAAAAAAAAAAAATCGAAAATCCTAAATTTTGTGTGTTTGAAAATTCAAAAACAATGATATTTTATGAAAAATATAATCATGTGTTCAAACGTTAAAATATTGATTGCAATGAATTAAAAAATATCAAATGAATATCGCTATTTATTGCGACTGGATGAGTTGGAAGAAATACACTACTGGCCATTAAAATTGCTACACCAAGAAGGAATGCAAATAACAGATGGATATTTATTGGACACATACATTATAGTGGAAAGAACAAGTGATTAGATTTACAGGAAATTAGGATGTATAGATCTTGAGAAATCAGTACCCAGAGCAGCCACCTCTGGCTGCAATAACATCATTTATCCGCCTAGGCATGGAGTCAAACAGAGATTGTATGGCATGTACGGGGATCTCAGTCCATGCAGCTTCAACACTATGCCACAGTTCATCGACAGTAGTGGATGGTGAGTGACGGCGTGCCAATCGCTCGGCAACCTTTCACCACACGTTCTCAATTGGGGACAGATCAGGAGAACGTGCTGCCTAGGGTAACAGTAGAACCTGTTCTGTATCAAAAAGTCCAGAACAGTACGATCCCTTGTGACCAGGCGGATAAGAAGTCTGTCTTCTCTGCTGTTAGTGATGGGGGTCGATGAGATCCTGCATGACGTTCCGTATGATTGTCCTGAACCCATCGATTCCATATTCTGCTAACAGTCATGGGGTCTCGACCGACGCGAGAAGCCATATTGCGGTACGGTAAACCACAATCCCGGTAGGCTATAATCCTTCCTCGAACAAAGTCAGACACGTGCTGATAGGCATTTCTTCTTTTTACACGAGGCATTGCAGCAACTTTCTTTGCCGAAAACAACGTTGAAACGGAAATTGAGTATGAGAAAACTGCTGTCCAATCTCTGGTTTTATACACATTGTAGATGTTACTACTGTCGCCTGCTGTGTATGAATGCGCTGAAAATCTAATCATTTGCATATCACAGCAAGTTCTACCTGTCATGCAAATTTCACGTGTGTGGTGTGCCGCTTTCCTGGTGTAGCAATTTTAATGGCCAGTAGTGTAGTTACATTTGTCCTCTTTGTCTTACGGTTAAATTGTGCGTCATCCATGCATAAATCCACTTACTGACGTCACCAACTGAGTATTTGTTAAACTGTTAAAAACGAGACAATGCCCTAAAGTATAGAGATATAAAATGACATTCAATTTTTTACATTATACCCATGCTGGAAGAACTGTGATACAAGAATAAAAAAGATGTTATAAATACAAGCGTAAGCGTACGCCTTTTTTAAAAAAATTTTTTTTAATTAAAATGGAAAATAAGAATAGTAAATACTTAAAAAATTTGTTTTTTTCATGCTTTTTGTAATGATATATACGTCAAATTTTTAATTAAATACAAGTATAGTGTGCATATTTTTTTTATTTAAAGGGAAAATATTTATAAGGAATATAAATTTAAGGGTGTTAAAATGTCAATATTTTTCAATCAAACGCAAATATGGTGTCTATATATCTATTTAAAGGTAAGATATTCCTAAAGTTATAGTTACATAACTAAATCATTTTTAGAATTATTTATAAAATAATGTAGGATTTGATATTAACAAATTTTCGCGTTTGTAGAAATCATTTTAAATAGCCCATTTAAGTACAGGCAGAACAGAACACGCATCTTTCAATGCATTAATAATAGTATTCTTGAACTCTGGACGCGGGAAAATTAAATTACAACACAAAGTAAAAAAAAAAATTAAAAAATCAATTTAATTTCCAAAAATTATAAATCAA
Source organism: Latrodectus hesperus (assembly GCA_037975125.1). NCBI lineage: Eukaryota > Metazoa > Arthropoda > Arachnida > Araneae > Theridiidae > Latrodectus > Latrodectus hesperus. The sequence goes on along the minus strand of JAJQOW010000999.1, from coordinate 31,030 downwards.
TTAAAATCGTTAAATTATACTTTCCGCAATTATTTTCAAATAAAAATTCAAAAAAATCGACATGTTTATAAATTATTTTCTGACTATTTACAATCATAACTTTGGTAGTCAGAAAAATTCTGTTGTGTAGGACATTAATCTTACGAGACAACAAATGTGGAGCTTGGGAAAATGTTCATTTAAAATCATGAGGTACTTCTGTATTCACTCCCTATTCTGTTGTTGTTGTTGTTGCTTATCCCCGACTGGCGTGAGAGTACCATCACACCAGCCGCATGAATCCAAAAATAGTCAGTCTCTCAAGCACCAACTCCGGTCTCAAATCCATGTCCCCTCTCTCACACCCAATGCATTGAAAAATATGAGATGGGGAGGCCTGAATCGCTCAACATTTGGGACAGAGAGGGTACCAGAGACGTGTCTCTGAGCAAGCATGTGGCCACTTCGCAGTCTTGTCAAAGCCGCTTAGCTGCATCTCTTGTGTTTACCCACTAGTGCGGAACCAGGATGTTTGCATGTGTACCTTCGGGGGTAAGAATAGTATCCCTAAAAGTACCATTGATAGCCATCCTAACTATCTAGAGGTCAGCTCTGATGACGACAAGCAGTCTCCAATGATGATATTCTGTAGGCTTCCATCCTTGGCTAACTGATCCGCAACTTCGTTCCCTTTCACATTAACATGAGATGGCACACACTGGAAGACTATGGTACTGGCTTTCAAATTAGTAAGATGTTGTACTATTTTAGTTGTTGTTATGCCACGATGCCGCCACCACTGGCCCAGATGTTGTGTGGAGCTTCGGTTATCACTGAGGATCCAAATATCAGAGACTATACCCTCAGTAACACAGAAATTTAAAGCCTCTTCAATTGCCAAAAGCTCAGCTCGAAAAACAGAATAATATTTCTTCTACACATCTTTTTGCCATCTCCCTGTTGAACAAACACGCCCCTACCCGACTCAGCACCCTCACCCCTACTGCCATCCGTGTAAATCTGCAGTGCATTAAGGGGAATCTGGTGGATTACTTCTAAAGCTAGTTGTCTGAGATATTCTGGGTGTTGAGTTCTCTTGTTAGATTGAGAGCATAGTTCGGTCCTAAAAAGACTCGATCATGAAGGGTCGACTTTGCCCCCATACGGCAGGCCAAGGAAACGGGCTCCACGTTCTCCAGCAAACAACCTTCTCTCTGCGCCTTGTTCAGTGGGCTATCACGCTTTAGTCGGTGGTTAGATCTCCAGGCACCTACAAAACTAGATGTTCGGTTCTGGTCACCGTAACTGGCAAGTCTGGCAAAGAAGTTTGTTAATAAACATTTTCTTCGTAGTCCAAGGGGGAGTAGATTAGCTTCATAAAGAACAATGTCTCTTGGACAGCTGTTTCGGAGGCCGGTGTTGAATCTGGCAGCAGACAACTGTACTCTTTCGAGTTTATCGAGAGTGAACGTGAACGCCAGCAGGACTCCCTGTACCTAACCCAGGGAGGGTTCTACCTGTAAAGTTTATCGAGAGTACTGGCAGAGGCAGATTGATACACCTGAACACCATATTAGAATATTGGGCAGATCAGGGCTATGTAGATGTTTCTCAAAGTTTGAGCGTCCGCTCCCCAACTCCTACCTGATATGTACTTTAAAATCTTTAACCTTTGCCTATCTCTGAAAACTAAGTTATCAATATAAGCCCTGCAAAGCACTTCCCGATCCAAAATAAAACCTAAGTATTTGGGATGACTCTCTATTCTAAAAGGAGCTGTGAAGTTTTGCGTTACACTGTTTTATGCGCACTTGGCAAAAAACAAGATCATGTTAGGTGCAGACTTCAGGTAAAATCAGTGATACGTGAACGGCGAAGTCTACGCAGTGGCAGGATTACTGGCTCCCACTTCATTAAATGGTTCTGGTTCTGTAAAAACTTAATTTTGTGATGTACTCTAAAATACAGAAAAAAGTACCTTATTCATTTCAAAAGTAAAAATTGATCTGAAATTTTGGAACTAGTTTGATATCCCCTCATTGGCGATCATTGCGACTTTTTTCGTAGCCAAGCAAAATACAAAAAGAATATTAAAAGACAGTATTGAAACTCTGGCACCATATCCTCAGTGAAATAAAAAAAATGTGAAAATAAAAGACAATATTTATATTCCGCGCCACATCCGAATTGAAATAAAAAATATGAAAAATCAGGATTTTAATTGCTGCGCCATACACATCCGATAAAAAACGACATATTAAGACATCAACATGCAAATTGAAAATGGCAAAAATTTCAAATTGAGGGCTTCAACTACTGTTGCCACTGAAAAGAACCATATATATGACGTAAAAATGATGAAAAACACGAGAAAAACAAAATCTGGCTACAAAAAAATCTGAAAAGTAGCAAAAACTCAATTTTGCAACACTATAATCAAAACAAAAACTCAAATTGTCTACACTATAACCAGAACAAAGGACACTATATTTGGCAAGAAATCATTAGAAGATATCAAACTTAATACCAATTTTTTTTTCATTATTAATCGCTCAACGTTTCAGGAATAAAAACGTCTTATTTGAAAATAATTCCCTTTAAAACTATTGAAATAGAGAAAGATAATTTTGCATACCCCTTTTCAAAGAAAAAAGTGTGCCTTTTTCGTGGGATATTACGGTTGTAAGCATTTCCTATACTTTAAGCAGAAATTAACAACTTGATATAAACTTCATTCCAGTGGAGGCAAACGCTTAATTGAAGATAAAATGCGGCAGACAAACAGAATAAATATAAGAGAAGCGGACAAATTTATATAAATGGTATATATTCGATCAGTAAAAAATATCCTGTAATATAATACTGATCAACTCTATCTTAGCTTTTATTCCCTTTATATTTCTGATGATTCTTTGCAACTTTTGTTACCATTGCATTGCGCATTAGTTTACTTAATATTTCATAAATTTTAAACATTTCATATTTTTCACTACGTTTTTCTACCATGTTGTAGCTTTAGCACACGATAGTTGGAATTAAGATATATTTATTTATTTTAATTTTTAGGATTTCCGTTTTTATTTATTTTTGTTTTTCTAATTTGAGCTATTCCAGTTATTTCGTCTCATTATGATACTTTGCGCATTTGTTTTACTTTAATATGTTAAAATTTGTGTACATTTCATATTTTTCATTATTCATTACTATCGTATTGCTATTGTTGCTTTGGCACAAAGTATTTGGAATTAAGATTCATTTATTTATAATGTTTTCATACTTCCATTTCCATTTTCAGATTTCACAGCTATTCAAATTATTATATTTTACAAATTATACTAAAAAATTAATTTAGCTTTTAATTAATTTAGTATTTATCAAAATTATAATCAAACCAAAATAAATATCTAACATATATGATTATAAATAACACACACCGATTTTCTTGTGATAGTATTTATAACCTACATTAAATATGACCTTATTTACATATGCATTTCATTTTTAACACTTATGTTTAAAAACTATACAACTTACATTTACGGCGAATGACCTAACGATAATATTTTTGTCACAAATTCTGCATTATTTTAGTAAAAATGTCTACAAGACATATTAACAACCGAAAACAGTTGTAATTTTTCTAAATATCTAAAAATATTCGTTTGGTGGATTTTTCTCGCTTATAAGCTCACCGCATTCCTGTATCGTTCAATGCACTCGAGTCCATAAATTAAGGATAATGCAAGTTCAGGCAAAGAAAGAGACAAAAGGAAAATGTGACTTATTTGTTATGCTTATTTATTAAACAAAAATAAAAGAGCAAAGAAAGGTGCTATATGTTTGACATCATTAATAAAAATTGTGATTTTTACTCCCTGTAGGAAATTTCAAAAACGAACCTACTTACAAAAATCAATATAACATGGTTGGCATGATGGTTAATACATAGTATGCCCCCCATATGATGCAATACCACGCGTAGGCATGCTGAGTATCAAATTATCGATCTGATCTTGGAGAATATTACACCACTCATCTATGCTCTTCGAAGTCCCGGTAGACATGTGGGAGGGGGTTGGCGGACTGCAGTTCGTCGGCCAAGCATATCCCACACATGCTCTGTTGGATTCAATTTTGGTGAGTATGTTTACTCACATTACCATCATCTAAGGAACTGTTGGCAAAGCCTGGAGATGACACTCTGGGTGATTCCAAGTTCCTCGAATACTTCCAGCTGGGTACGTCCATATTCCAGACGGCCGATAATTCTACCACGTAAAACATCCTTCAAATGCTTCTTTTGTGCCATAACTATGCGGTTATTGCACTGAAAGGCTTTTAAAGCGTTTGCGAACAATCTTACTTCTTTGCAGGCATTCCTTATATACTACTCTCTTACACTCTCGTCATTGTGACGTACTATCGGCGCCATCTGGTGGTTTCATGTAATTTGCATATTATTCTTCAAGATGTGCGTGATACATGTGAAATTTTTATTTTAGAATTCAATTTCTGTGTGATTCTGAATTATCCTTAATTTATGGACATGAGTGTATATATATTAACAACATATATAAGAAAATTGAACAGTAGAAATTTCACATATTTAAAAGTTGTTCATAAAAATTGGTAAGTTTAAATGAAGACCCAGCTGTGATCGTCGATAAACGCGCATGCCCATTCACTGAATTCTATGTATTTGTAAAATTACCACACTCCTAAAGGGAAAAAAATCGCATACTTAGAATACAGGAGATTTCCAAAAATGAATGTATTGTTGTTGTCGTGTTCCAGCTAGGCTGGCAATATGGGGTTTTCTAACTGAACCCTATTTTGGTGTGGAGTCCGACTTCCTCGGTACACACATGCCATAGGGACCCGTTTATAGGGTAGGCAACCATTCATACAAGGAAAGGACAAAGACAGGATAGATAGGGAGAGAAAGTACATTTATGCCCGAACCGGGATTCGAACCCAGGACCTCCTTATCCGTAGTCAGGCACGCTGACCACTAGGCAAGTTGGTCGGCAGATCTGGCAGTTAATAATGACACTAGCAACCGCAGACAAACCAGAATGATCTTAAAAAGGATGTATGTATGTATATATATACACAATGGATAATCTGTAAACATTTATATTGCTTAGAAAATAATTTTTTTTAATAAAAAAAGTGTTTTTATTATTTTAGTAAAAAAACGCTCCCCAGTTTGATCTCAGCCATTACTAAAAAACGGAAGACGCTTGTTGCATTTCGGCTTTTTGTATGCAACTCTGCGAAAGTGAGCGCTCGGGAGTTTTCTGTGTTCCCAATAGCTTCCAGTTCTCAGGGTATTTGCTCTACTGTGGTACAAATATTTTTTATTAATTAGAAATTGCAGATAAATACAAACTATTTTCAACAAAACGTTTATTGCAAATAATACTTTGAAAAACTAATAATTGGCCCAAGAATTACAAATTCCACATTATCTATGGTTTTTTTTTTTATAAGAATATAGAGTAATAGTGTTCAAAAGTAGCCTGAATAAAATAACTTTATAGTTGTGAATGTAATTAGACAGCGAGAAATATAAAAAAAGCAGTATTATAAAATAAGAGAATTGTTACATGTGGAGTATAAAGGAAATAAAGTTAGCAAATAATAAATTGTAAATCTATTTGTCATTGTTATATTATTCTATCATAAATAATAAAGGAATCCGAGGCCTTTTATTCAGAATAACAGGCCTCGAGTTCGATACCGATGTCTGTCAAACAATGTAATGTAAGCATTCTTTTCCTGCATTCCTATAAAAGTGTTTGCAAGTTCTCCAGTCTCCACACTTAGCGCATTACCTATAAAATAGTAAGAAAATTGAAATATGCGTGCGTCAAATAAACGGAATTAAATTGTGAAATGCTGCGAGAAATGTTTTATTATGTGTGCATGGCTATAAAATAGTTAATAAAAAATTATGTTCCTAAACACCTCCCAAGTCTAAAATATTATTTGTATTGTTAGAAATTTGGAAGTGTTCGAATGCACTAATTTTAATTTCTCTTTTTAATTTTAGATTGAAAAGTTTAATTTTGTTGTTGTTGTTTTCCTATGACACTTGGAGAATCCAAGCTCGCCATGCCTTTGCCTGTGCGAATGAAGTCATTAGAGAGCGTCTTTCGTTTGGATCAGAGCACCACGAAGGTGAAAGTACGACTTTGTTCTTCTTAAGAGGCCTCGTCATTTTGAACCACGGTCAGGAGACGAGGCCACACCTGAGCTAGCACCCTCCTCTCCCCATCCACGCCACACCAGCGGAAGAACTTTGGACGTCACAGATGAACGTGGACACGTCCCCAACCCACGGAGTTCCAGCCACCCAGTGGAGGAGAGTACACCGTGGTCACCCTCCCAACCACTGCCCGCGGCAAATGATGCTTCACTTTGCTGAGCTTACGGGAAGCGGAATTTAATTCTTATTTTGTAAAGAAAGCATTTTTTTGAGGTTTCCAACTGAACCCTATTTTGGTGTGGAGTCCGACTTCCTCAGTACACACATGCCATAGGGACCCGTTTATACGGTAGGCAACCATTCACACCTCATTCATACAAGGAAGGGACAAAGGATTGACAGAGAGAGAAAGTACATCCATACCCGAACCGGGATTCGAACCCAGGACCTCCCTATCCGCAGTCAGACACGCTGACCACTAGACAAGTCGGCCGGCAACTATGATATTGTGTTTCGAGTAAATGACTTGTATGTAACATTTATATTTTTATTTCTCTTGCTAACACTTGATAATTAAAAAAATTCGAATGATTAAAAAGTTCAATCACACAGTTTTGAAAACTCCCTCCTTGAGTTGTTTAAAAATAGCTCTCTTGCAATTCTTGCTTTTTGGATATTTTGAAAACCCGCTTTCTTACTTTTGCTTCGGATAACCCTGATTCCCTAACTTGAGGGTGATGAATATACGACTTCCTGTCCAACTGCAGGGAATTATGTTTTTGTTGTTACTTTTGACCCTTGGACAAGCAAGCCAAGCCGTGACCTTTGAGAATAAGAAGACCTGCTGACTGGGATCATGACTAATCACAAGAAGGGAGAGAACTATTTTAGAAATACAGAAGTTTTACTTTCGGCGCTCATTTACTGTGGATTTAGAAAATTTTTTAATGATTTCAATATTGTTAAATATTTAAAATTTTCTAAATCTCAAATGTTTTGATCTTTTTCCTATTCCTTTTAATAAGCAAAAATTTTTTTTTCTAAGATAAAATACTATGTTTAAAAGGCGAAATTATTTCATTAAAATGCAAATTTGAATTGTAGTTTTAAAGATTTTTACTGCGTGTAGAAACGTTTAATAATTTTATTATTTAAATATATGTAATTAAAAAAGGGTAATACTATAAATACTCTTTTTATATTATAATTTTATTTCTTATGATTATTACTCTTTAAATATTAATTATATTTTCCAATACTTATTTGATACAAAAAGTGTTCCCTTTACACAGCTTTTTTTTCTATTGTGAAAGAAACATTTTTTATTTTTCCAATCTGAAACATTAAATTAATCATTTTTAAGGAATAATTTTAAAGGAAAATAAAACAAATTTTTTATGTTATTTTTTCACAAAACAATTTTTTTGTAAAGAATTATATTTAAAATAAGGAAGGAATACACACAAATTTTCACAAAAATAATTTTATTTATACATGAAATAAATTTGTTACATATAAAATACATCAAATTTTAATAAAAAATTAGTAAGAGATACATGAAAACTTTATGAAATTATAGAGAATTTTAAACAGTAATAAATGAAAACAATTATTATTTTAAAGTACAAAGACAGCAAAGTTAACATTGTTCAAAAACATTTGCATGGGAATTAAAATTTTTATTTTTCCAATCTGAAACATTCCTCTTCTTCTTCTTCTTAGAATTGGGTTTGTATGTCATTGGGCACCTCTGCTTTTATCAGCATTTTGTACCATTAACTCCAAACCCAATGTTTCCTAGTTCCAGTTGCTCGGGCCAACCACTTTATTAATAAAGTCCGATAACCCTTTCATGGAGTCTAGGTGTAACTCTCTAGTATGGATGATGCCTAAAGAAGTTAATCTAGGGAGAGCAAGAGCCTCGCATTCATAAATGATATGCTCTGCAGTTTCCTCTTGCGTATGACATTTCCAGCAGATAGGGTCTTGCTGAAATAGTCCCATCTGGTCAGAGAGTCAGTCATACTAGGGATAGCTTCCTGACTTTCACCAGAAGATGGTTTGGAGGTCATTTCTACCTCAAGTGAAGGATTCATTACTGCCCCTTTACAAGACAGCCTCTGAGTTCACTTGTCTTTTTCAGCAAGGTCAACTTCAGAGGCATCACCTGTAGATGCAGGAAGGATTGTTATTTCTTGTGTCTTTTCAGCCACAAGATAACAATTTATAAGCTCAGGTAATATAAGTCCACCCAGCATTGCCTGAGATACTGGGCAAGGCAAATTACTCTAGAAGTTTGCCAGGCAACTAGAGGCTCCGTTAAGACACCAATACCGCGGTGCCAATTAGCCCTAGGCACGGAACGCATAACACCAGGGTTTACGGGAGCTGGTTCGCGGCCTCTGATTCTATATTCAAGGCTATCCTGTCATTCCTACAGGACGTTCGGTGATCCACCGCCTACCGACGCGCCTGGTAGCTGCTCAGGCCCCAGGATCTGAAACATTAAATTCATCATTTTTAAAGAATAATTTTAAAGGAAAATAAAACAAATTTTTTATGTAATTTTTTCACAAAACAATTTTTTTGTAAAGAATTATATATAAAATAAGGAAGGAACACACATAAATTTTCACAGAAATATTTTTATTTATACATGAAATAAATTTGTTACACATAAAATACATCAAATTTTAATAAAAAAATTAGTAAGAGATACATGAAAAAGAAAACTTTATGAAATCATAGAAAATTTTAAACAGTAATAAAAGAAAACAATTATGATTTTAAAGTATAAAGACAGCAAAGTTAACATCTTTCAAAAACATTTGCATGGGAATTAAAATTTTTAAAAAATGTACATAAGCACCTTTTTTTAATACCAAATTATTTTTCTTTAGATGATATGTAAATAGTTACATCTATATTTTCCCCAATAAATTTACCTAATACAATAATCAAATTACAAAACACAAAAGAATTTAAAAAATTTAAAAAATAAATTGCGTATATAGACTTTCTAAATTATATGCACTTTTTAAAATTAAATGTAACTTAAATACATAAAAAGTAAAAGCAGTTATGCACATGAAATAAAAAGAGTATTGTTATTTACAATGCACAGTTTTTAAAAGATTTATTTTAATTTAATTTTTTTTTTTTGAAGAGTTGGAATCTAAATTGTTGGTAGTTAGTGTTTTTAATTTCCTTTTAGTTTCAGGCTTGTTAGATTCTCTTTTGTTTATTTTTGATTTTCAGTTGATAAACATCATTTTTAAGTTTACAATAATTATTAAGAAGAGTATTAGTTGATGACCTCATAATTTTAATAATTATTCCCTCAAACGGATAGCCACAGCTGCAAACTGAGAAATCCCACAAGTCTTTAGAAACAAGAAGGTTTTTTACAACATTAATTATTAAGTTACATTGATTTAAAACTTTTAAATGTTAATAAGAAAGACTACATCCCAGAACATCTCAGACAACTGACCTTGGAAAACCTAAGCCACATTCCTAACAATGCCATCAAAATCTTCACTGACGGTAGTAAAATTGATATTCTAGCAGATAGTGGCATATATATTGAAACCCCTCACACCAATTTGACTCTTTCTCATCATAATCCCAATCACTGCTCTGTCTTCAGAAGTGAATTGATTGCAATAGACCTGGGACTAGAAACTATTCTTTCTGAAGAGGATTATGGTGACCTATGGATCTTGTCTGACAGCCGTAGTTCTCTCCACCATCTTAGTAATTGGCTTCTTGTAGGCGACAAGATCAGCAACTCTATCCTGCTTAAATTAAAACTCATTTCACTTAATCATGATGTTCACTTGCAATGGATACCTTCCCATGTGAATCTCCACGGGAATGAAATGGCCGATAATCTTGCTAAGGAGGGTTGCAGGATTTCAAATACTCCCTCTTCCACACTTACTTTTCTGGCGTTATACTCCCGGGAAAAATCAAAAATCTCGGAGGAGTGGAAAACACCCCCCATCCATAATTGGTACAAGGGATCAAAACCGGGTTTGTCCCTTGACCTCCCGTGTGACAGACGTACCCGGACTGTTCTCTCAAGACTTGCTAGCGGTCATATTAAGTGCCTCACTTTCAACGAGGGCAGGAAAACTTTCGTCACCTGCACCAAGTGCATTAGGCTTCTCCTGAGCATCTTTTGGATTGCATGGGTCTCTCTAGGGAGGATCTCTTTAGCAATCCTCTTTTAGTCTTCGACTTCCTTACAGTCAACGAACTCGTGGATCTAGTCTGACTCCGTCAGACATGGAGGATAAGCAACAACAACAAAAAAACTTTTAAAAGGTGACGGCCAAGCGCGCTTTGCCGTTGGCTATGCGAATTTAATCAGTAGGCTTCGTTTAACCAAAGCACCACAAAGTCGAAACTGCTCTTATAACGCTGGCCATATCAAAGGATCCTCAATTTTGACATCGATCTGAATGGGGGGGGAGAATTTTCTTCAGAGACGCAACTGCTGAACGACCTCCCACAGGTCTCAGGGAATATGAGCCACAGTATAAGTCTTCCAAAATTCAAAAGACCAGAATGAATTCCAAGAACCTGCGTCTATGAGTAGTCCTGGTTTTTAGTAAAGCAGAGGGAAGAGAATGTCGTTGTTGTTGTTTTCCTATGACACTTGGACAAGCCAAGCTCGCTTTTGCCTTTGGCAGTGCGAATTAAGTCTTTTGTTTGGATCAGAGCACCGCGAAGGTGAAAGTATGACTTTGCTTTTTTTTAAGCTGGGCGTGACTCAAGATAATCTACAACAGCGGGGAAGAGGAATAAAAAAAATCGTATGATGCAAAAAAATGGCTTTACTTAATTAATAAAATTCCTAAAAATCTAAAGACAAAGGAAAAAAAAACAAGTAAGATGCTTTTCTATGGGCTTTCAGTTTTAAATTTTTTGGTTTGTATGTAAATTGAACTTAATTTCTGGTCATATTTTATACACAAAAGTTATTGATTAAAAGTTCAAAATGGGATTCCGAATAATTACAGACAGAGATGCCGTTTGCTACGATTTTTCCGTATTTAGTGCGGATTTCTATTCTTCGTTACGGAAATACGATGATCTTAACGAAATGACGGAAAATAGTTTTTTTCTCTCTCGATCTCTAATAATAATCCTTTTCTGTCACGTACGATTATATTATTATTGTATTATAGCGATTAAAATTTGTGAAGGTTACCAATAAATTACTAATTGAGTGTTGAAATTGGATTAAGAAAAATATGAATAATATTTCAGACTCAAAATTGTGTTATCAGAGAAAATTTTCTCAAACAGAAATCAGTATGGTTAAGAAAGCTATAACACAAAATTTGTGATTGATTGTCATTTTTTTCTATTTATCATATGCCATTTATTTATTTTCGGTTAACAGATCAGTATGCTATGTTAGTTTTAAATAAAAAGAATTTTTCTTTTCAATATCAGTGATTTCTTTTTCCTGTAATTATATAAAAATCTGTGCTGTAAAGATCTCTGAGGTAAGGCAGTAAGAATGGTCTACTTTCTTAATTATTTCTTTTTATATTTATTATGATTAGATGATCCTTTTAATTTTATTTTTTAACATAGGTTACCTTAAAAGTATTAATTTTATGCACGTGTTACTGAAATGTTTTGAGAAGGTTACTGAAAATAAGTCCGATTAGTACTGATTAAGATACTCAGAGGTTGGCATCTCTGCACAGACCTAAACTTTTCAGTTTCTTTCCAAGAGATCATGAACTTAATCCTATGAGAGTCTTAGACTCACATAGTCATAGGATATCTATAAGTCAATTAGATGAATCCGTAGATCTTAAGTTATCATTTTTTTCCAACGGCGGGCACTTGAGGGTTGAACCCTATGCCACAACAAGGCTAGAAACTGCTACTCATGTGTCGTTACCCAGCGGGCACCTGTGAACCAAGTCATGGAGGCGAGTAGCGTTACCCGCGCCATACCACCACAAACCCGTTTAAACTGTGGTCCACATTCATACATCATCACGGAAGAAAGGATAGAGAAACACAGAGAGAACAGAGAAAGAAGGTAACATCCATGCCCGAAATGGGATTCGAACCCAGGACCCACAGCTCAGGAGCGCTAACCACTCAGCCATCGGTCGGCTCGTAATTTTCTTCCTTATTGAATAGACTGAAATTCCATTTTCTGTATCAGTTGAGCCCGTAGACAGTTCTTCATAATTTACAATTAACTGCCTGTAATAGAATATATTTTTTCAAGAGTCTGTAATATCTAATTGATATGCGGTATATTTGTTTTAAATAAAAAAAAAGGTTTTAAGAACTTGTTTCACTTAATTACAATGAGAGCATTAAAAATTAAATATTCCATTTTCCTAAAAAAAAATTAATGACAGATTTTTCTTAAAAAATTTATGTTCAGTTTTGGTTTAACGTTCCAAATATAAGAATTTTTTTCAATTGAAATAAAAATGTACTCCATGCATTTTTTTAAATGTTTTTATGCTCATCTAAAACTATTTATCACTCCAAAGAAAACTGCCGTCTGAATCTCCTTTTAATGACCCGTTCTGCTTACATTGTTATAATATCTCGCCAAATCTCGAACACCCCGTGAAGAGCTGGAGGAAACGAGGGGGTGTTGTCCCCTTCTCGACCACTGGTTGATTTACTGAGGGCGTACTTTTGAGAAAGACGTCAAGATCTAGGCAGGGTTAGTGACATCATCAGAATCAGACGTCATCGCATTCTGACATTTCCGTTCATTAATTCTAGTCTGCGTTGGTAAACAAAACAAACTAAATTATAGATTTTCTACACTCCATTTTACAAAATTTCAATTATGTTAAAATTCCAAAAATACATATAACTACACGAATAATTTATTTAAAACAACTCGACACTCACACAAAGAATTGCATGTATTGTTGCACATTTTAAAATATAGTTAGTTGTAAATGCTAATTCTTCTTTTTCTAAAGGAAAACAATATCCAGAACCAATATCACAAAGGTAGAAAAATTTTTTAAATGGGTTAATTTGTCAAAAACACTATCGATTCTAGCGATTTGTCCAGGATTTTTTTTCTTCAATCATTCGGTTGATTTTCTTACTATCAATATAATACCTTTTTCGTGAGCTCCAGTGGCTCAGTAGCTTCCCGTAAGCTCAGCAAAATGAAGCATCATTGGCCGCGGGCAGTGGTTGGGAGGGTGACCACGGTGTACTCTTCTTCACTGGGTTGCTGGAACTCCGTGGGTTGGAGACGTGTCCACGTAACACAAGTGTCTAGCCCCTCAGATACTAGTTTCCTCCTATTCCTCCTTGGTCATCTGCGCAGCTTCGACGCGCAGCGTGTTTATGTCAAGGAATTTGGCATGCAGAAAGGGATCAAATGCCACTTGTTTCTGTTCGATACATTGCATCTTTGTTTTAATAAATTATTAACTTAGTGGAAAATTTTAAATCTTTAATAAATATACATTTAATAGATATTCAACTGTAATTGATAACTTATACTTAACAATAAGAGATTTCTTATATTTTTCTACTTATTATTGATATGATTGTAATTGAATGTATTAGTTATTATATAATGGTGATTTTTGAAATAAATTATAAAAGACTGATTTGGCGAGTCTCTTTTTTTAAAGCTATTTGAATAGCAAACTTTTTGCTGTGCATTTCACCAAATGATCCATTTATTGCAATTACATAAAAAGGAATAGTTTAGTATTCTAATTAATGTATGCTTCATAACTGTTAGAAAAATGTTAAAAGTTACATCTAATATAAAAAAGATAATTCAAGATTTTTTTCATCAAAAACATAACTTTTTTATTTAATAAAAAGAAAAATTATAAACTCATTTCCATATTTAAATGGTGGGAGTAAATTTAAAACTAATATTTAACTTTATTACAATAGTATCCTTATAAAATATCAGAATTGAACACAAAATTTGCCCATCTAAATGATGATTAAAAATTGTAAGCAAAATACTGCATTTAGTTACTAAATATGTAACTTTTAGATGCAAATGTGTCTAATATTTATTTTAAAATATATATATGGTTCCATTTGTACTCCATGTAAAGCAATTTTAATACTGGGAATGTATGCCAGAATTAATTATGAATTAAAAAAATGAATAAAAAGGTAAATTTAATGTCAATCTCTTCAATATTTAAAGCAATTCAGTAGAAAATTAATTTCATTCTTGCATTTAATTTCATTCTATGATTTTTTCTTATTGAATTATCAATATTTTCAAAAGACTATTTTAACTAAGATACTGCTTTTGTTATTTAGGTAAAATCTATAAATAATTTATTTGAATATAAATGATTTAACTAATATTATAAGTGCATTTTATACCTCAATCAAAACACTTTGAGTAAAATTAACATTTTATCATTTTGTCTCTCAATAGTTATGGTGGAAACAAGTAATATTTGTCCTTGACAGGAAAGGATGTTTTTGTTTAGAAAGATTGATCAGCTGATAAATATATAAATTTTTTGTGTCAGCATTTGTTATTCATGCAAGTTAAAGTCATTTGTCTGAATAACACTAATATGCCAATCAATGAGCAAATTAGTATCATTTGACCAATATCCAGGGAAATGATATTTGTAGTACAAGTATCATACATATGAGTAACTTTACTTGAAAGCTCCTAGTTCAGACAATTTTAATTTTCAGTAAAAAATGTGCTCTGGCAGGCTGCAAATGAAGTCCTAAGGAGTCAGGTCTGAAAAAGTCTTCAGGTTCTGGTAGGTGCAGTGAACATTGCAATTGTGATACACAAGCAGGCTCCGCAGTCCTCCCAGACTTTTCCTAACTTGTCGTTCAAACATTTGTTCCACTTTGCCCCACCAAACCACAGAAGCATATGCAATGATAGGCCTAACAGTAGCTGTGTACGTCCAAAACACGCCAAGATATTAGATCTACTTTCAGTTATTAGTCAAGTGTGCACCAGCATACTTTGAACCAAACCTAGAGTTGGAACTAACAGCTTTTATCTAATTGGGGGGGGACCAATTAGCTAAAAGCTGCCTGGTGGAAATCTTCCTAATTTAAAAAACAGGATCAAGCAAGACCTCACAATTCTTGACCTGCTCCCTTTACAGGTATTACACTTGAAGGATATTACGACCACACAACCTATTTTACATGCCCCATGCTATGAACACGACAGATCCTTGGTTAAAATACAACAGGATTTGAACTCACTATCTTCAAATAACGTGAACAACACCGTGACCAATAAGGCACCGTTGCCTCTGGCAAACCAGCCGTGTCAAACGAGCTGGAATGTCAATTTGAAGTATAAAAACCAAGACAGAGAGCTTTAATATCAATATAGAGACATATCCAAATAATTTATCATACAAAACAATCAGATGTTCATGCAATTTTGTTTTCCAAAATTACTTCTAGAAAAAACTTTCAACAAATATGGAAATTAAAACTTTTAAAAAATAATTTGAAAACTTTCATATAAACATGTCTGAACTATGGGTATGCCTTTTTCCATTTAAGGTTCAAAGTGAATACTAACTGGTAACATGAATGATAACTCAGAGAAATAAGACATGAAGATACAGGAGACAAAGTAATGAAAAGATTAGATAAATCCCAAATGTGTTTGTGTTTGACAAAAAGTGATTGGTAGGTATAACAAAAGAATTTACATATTGATTTTACATTCTTTACAAAGAGCGAATTCCATGCCCTTTGTGTTGTATTGTCAATCTGAAATAATTATTTATCAGCAAATATTGCTAATGAAATTGTATGTAGCAATATCTGAAATATTATTTCCAATTAAAGGTAAATGTCCCAAAATACATTTTTTTAGGATATAAGAATTATACAGTTCCATTGATAATATTTTATCAAACATAGTTACTAACTGCATTGCACAGTTAATAAAGTCATGAATTGGGGTCCTAATGAAATACTGGATTCTTTCCATGTTTTATATATCAAATCCATAGCAAACTTATGAATTATTTTTATTGAAATTCCAATGGAAAAAATGTCTCACTTCCTATTGAATATTTTAAACAACTAAAACAACCCACTTTATAGTGAATTATTCTATTCAATATTTTTAATTTATAAAACATAGTGCATATTTAAAAATGATACATTCCTTTATATAAAAAATATGCTCTTTAGAAAATCACAGTTATATTTTTAAAACTAGTTAATAATATATTTCATAAATTTTTTTAGATTTGTTAGAAGTATGTTTTATAATTCATTATAAGATAGTACATATATAAATCTAAAATTTATGAATCAGTTCTTGTTAACATTTTTACTGTAATAACAATAAAAATAAATGATTCCACTTTTTTACAAGAAGCAAATTTAATGTCCTTTGTGTGTAATCTAAAATAATTTTTCATCAGCAAATAAGGATACTGTTATGCACTAAGACATTAGAAAAATATTATTTCCAGTTTAGGGAAAATGTCTCCAAATGCTTTTTTAGAATGTACATTTATACAGTTCCATTGATAACATTTTATTAAATATAGTTTCTGATTGCACTTTTCAATTGATAAAGTTCTGAATTGGGGATCCTGATGAAATATCAAATAATATCTTTTTTCTATGTGCCATTTATATACCAAATTCATATACATATTTAAACTTATGAATTATTTTTATTGAAATTCCAATGTAAAAAATATTTCAGTTCCCACTGAACACTTTTAAAGACAAAAATAATCCACTTTACCGTGAATTATCTAATTTAATATTTATAAAACAGTGTATATTTAAAAATATTCTTTCATATGTAAAAATGTGGGTCTTTATAAGATCACACAGGAATGCTGTTTAAAAATAAAGTTAGTAGATCTCATACATTCCATGATTTTTTTATATTTGTAAGAATTTAAACTTTTAATTTATCAAATGGCAGTAGATATAGATTTAAAAATAACTGTATAAATGAATTCATCCAAACATTTTAAATAAAAACAAACAAAATGCTTTCAAATATGTCTAATATGAAAGTTAAAAACTTGTTTTGAAGTCTCAGATGTGAAATTTTGATGCAAAAGAATACTCAGCTTTGGAATAAAAAAATTTGCCAAATTTAAAATAAATTCATTTTCATCATCATTTATAATTAGAGGGGATTCATTATATACTGTAGCAGTTTCATTTGTATTTTTAATATGCTGATGTAAATAATGTATATGTTTGCACATATTCCATCTAATTGAAGAATCAATGCAGCTACATATATATTTGTGAATGCATATGTTACATTCTGTGCATTGTATGAGACAAGTACAAGTGTTATTATTTTCATTTATGTTGTATATTTCTGTATTACGGGTTGATAAAACAGACCACCCATTCTCATTCTCAATTATTTGTAAAGATAGTGTTTCGCTCGTTTTATGTCTGATTCTTAAATCTCTTATCTTATTGGTCAATTTACCTTTATTTACTGTAATTAAACGATCAATCATTTTATCTCGTACAAATCTCATAATACCATGAATAGCTTTGTCTAATCTCTTTACATTTTTCCCATGAAGATATATATATTTTAGTGTTCGGTGCATTCGTTCTATGTGCATGTTTGTATTAATGCCACTATGAAGTCTATAACAGTATGCCCAGCTGGAAGTATTTTGTAAATAATAAGTTTCAAAGTAATTTGAAAATTCTATGGTGTCAGGGTCTTCTTTAAGTAATTTTATTGCTGCCTCTGTTAGTGTATGGAATGTATTTATGTCCCGTTCTTCTAAGAGTGATCTAATAATTTTATACGTTTTTGCCTGTTTTTCAGCACCATTGATTTTTTTTAAATTCTTTCTCCAGGCTCTGTCAATATGCCATGCACAAAAAAGGCGTTTTTGTGGTAAACCCATTTCAGACTTCCAAGCATTAAAGAAAGATTCTGCCATATCAGACATAAAAACTTGTGGTCGTATTTGCCCAACTTTTTCTTTAATACACGAGAAAAAAATTGATAACACTTGTTGATCACATCGGTTAGAAATTAAAAAAGCACATGGGAATCCTTGGCGCAAATCATCAATCGTTAATAAGGTTATAAGTTCAAATCCATATCCATTTACCCCATGTGTACCATCAATACATATGCAGTCGGAACTAAATCTTTTCAGTATCTCTCCTTGTGCTTCTGTCATAAGAATCAAAACAAAATCATTTTCTTTTAGAAATGAATATTGTGTACAATTGTCTCCCTGGGTTTTATAAAATAAAATGCATGGGTTTTCCGAGTTTTTCATTTCACGTACCCACATATCTACGCTGACCCCATCATTTTCATGCTTCACAGAATCAGAAGACAGATTGAAAGACTTTTCAATATTATGTAGATCTTTTTTTGTTAGTAAATGAACCCTCTCAAGACCAGCATCAGTTATAGAATTTCTTATTTCATCTAAAATATCATCTAGAGGAATTTTTGCTGCTATTTTTGAGGCTACATTTTTTCTTTCATCAGCAGTTAAAAATAAGTGACCTAAATCATTCTGGTGCCCAATATGTACTTGCTGATACGACACTACACATTTGCCATCTGTGTATTCTGTTACTTTTATTCCAGCTGGGCAGTATGCATTTATTTTATTGCTGCCAAGGATTTTTAAATGACGTAAACCTTTACTTTCGGATTTAAAATTTCCTGAACGGTGGCACCTGAAATTATAATATTTTACACCATGTTTATTAGTGTGTTTATTGCCATAAGAAACAAATTTTGACTTTGTGTTGTTTTCAATTTTGACCTTCCATGTCAAAAATTCATTAAGGGAATTGAATTCTAGCTCAGCAAGATTTATATCAATATCGTGAATATTTTTAAAATGAAATGTTATTTCCTGCTTTTCAAAATTGCCATGACATAGAGGACATACATAATTACCTGTTTGTGAGACTTTTGGATTATGATTTTTATTCTGATGGCATGTAAGATTTTTTAGGTCACTAAATTTTAGATGGCAATCCCCACATTTGTAGCTCAATGATCGATCACTTTTTAAAGACTCAATTAAAGTAAGATTGTCAGAATGCAATTTATTTGCATGGCGTTTCAAATTGTATTTGCTTGTGAAAGTTTTTAAGCAATCAGGGCACACAAAACTATTCTCAATCTCAATCAAATATTTTGCACACTGAGCCATATTATTAGAGCTTTCTCCCTGACATAAAATAGAATTACGATTTTTCAAAGAATCAATAAGTGTAGTGTTATTTGAATGGAATTTATAAACATGGCGTTTCAAATTGTATTTGTATTTAAAAGATTTTAAGCAAGCAGGGCAAACAAAATCACTCTCATTCACATTTGAATCATTCGCACAGCCAATCATATCATTCACAATGGAATCATCATGCATAACAAAATCAGAATTTTCACTCATAATAGAATCAGAATTCTCACACATACCAGAATTAGAACTCACACACATACCAGAATTAGAATTCTCACACATACCAGAATTAGAATTCTCACACATACCAGAATTAGAATTCTCACACACACCAAAATTTGAATTCTGACACAATGTAAATTTTTCCATATTTTTATTAATTTCAGAATCAAAAACTTCTGAGGAAGCAGAAGTATTTGGCCCTGAAAAGGGCCGTTTTTCTTGATTTTGTGTCGAAGACATAATAACCAAATTATCAATCACAACAAATATTAACTAATTAGCAAATACACGTTTCAAGTAGTGCTAAACAAGGGTAAACAATAATATTTATACCCCGACGCTACCAGAGAATTGACGTCATGCGCGAGAACCTGCGCAGATGACCAAGGAGGAATAGGAGGAAACTAGTATCTGAGGGGCTAGACGCTTGTCCACGTAACTATGCGACTTCCAAAGTTCTTCCGCTGGTGGGGCGTGGTTGGGGAGAGGAGGGTGCCAGCTCAGGTGTGGCCTCGTCACTTGACCGTTGTTCAAAATGATGAGACACCTTAAAAAAAGCAAGGTCGTACTTTCACCTTCGTGGTACTCCGATCCAAACGAAAGACGCTCCCTATTGACACATAGCCAACGGCATAGCGAGCTTGGCTTGCCCAAGTGTCATAAACAACAACAACATATATTTTCCGTTCCTTTTCTCCTTTCTTTTAAGCTAGTGTTACACGAGCACATCATGGGAAATTTCGAAGATTTCGGATTTTAATATTTTTCAGTTTGGTTTCTAATTTCTGCAATTTTCTCAGTTTTAATCAAAAATTTTATTTAAGAAACTTTATAACAAACACTAAACCTTTTACTAAAGTTTCTCATTGTCAATGAAAACATTGCTTTCTTAATACAGAGTTATCCGTTTCCATTTTACATGAAGTAAAACGTAAGAATAGAAAAAAACCATTATATAACTATTGTGCTTACCTGCATAGTATTGGTGCTTTTGCCAGTACGATGAGTATAGAAATGTTTTCATTTCTTTTCAGAATTGCAGAAATACATTTCAAGACATGGGGATTGAAAAACATGTAAAAAATGTAACTCAAATTTTACCATTTAATGCGAATAGATAATTCTGGCACATATATTGCATTCAATTAGTTTTAAGAATATATGAATGTTTCTAACCAGACAAAAAAAAAGTTAATTTTTGATACACTTCGAAAAATTATGAGAGATAATATTGTAATTAAAAATGTTAAGTTTTTGTTCAGAAAAAGCAATTCATTTGGTACATATTTTTAAAAAAAATAAACGAGTAATAAATTTTATCGGAAAAACTACAAACGATTTTTTAGCTATAATTTATCTATCATTTAAAACAAAATTATAACTAAAATATACATAAATCTATTACATAAATAGATTGTAAATTATGTATTAAAAATTCTAATATTTGTGGATCCCTAGATTCAAATTTTGGTCTCGTTATAAGATAGTGAGTTCGAACGTTGACCCAACGAGGATCCGATGTGTTCTATAAAGTCGACTGCTTCACATAAAATATGTCGGGATAGCTATATCCTCCAAATGATATTTAAAAAATTTCAAAACTTACATTTTTAATAATTAAACATTTAAAAAAATTTAAATTGCTTTCAATTACTTTTTTTTTTTTAATTTGCATACTTTGCTCATGTGATTCGTAGTTTTGTATCACTATTTTGTACCCTATATTGTAAAATGTAAATGATGAAAATATCTTAAGATTCTGATAAAATTTTCCTAACACTATACTGGCCCAGTTCCATTTTTATCCATTTGCTATGTTTTTCATTTTAAAAGTTGCTGACAATATTATTATTAAGCATATTTATCTTGAATTTTTATCGATTAATAATACAGGAAGATCCCAAAAAGTTAAGTTGGCGAGACATAACTTTATTAAGTTATGCCAAACATCGAGCTTTTTGAAAATGGTTTAAAACTGTTTTATGGCCCATTTTTAGCTCCTGAACAATGCGTCAACTTCGATCATTTTCGACGACCTGCGCCAATCTACGAAACCAAAATTTCACATAATTTGCCGTTCACAATTTTAGCTGCCTGGCTTGTACCGAATATTCTCGTTGTTCTCCATTTTTAACACCCTCGCAACTGAATGGATCAAAACAACAAAATAATTCTTTTAGAGTGAAATGCTACCTTGACAACGAGTATAAATTTGAAATTGTTCGATCAGTATTTCACAAGATATCGATCACTACAGCCATCTACCGAAAAAATAATGGATTTTTTTTTCCAGAACCTATATTCTTTTTTAACGAAACTTTAAGGAAAATAAGTAATGTAAATCATTTTATTCAAAAAATTTAATATGAAAACATTTATAGATTAGGATAAGATTTTCGTTCAGAAAACTCAATCATTCTTCCCGTTAAGATAAATAATTCACTTAAATGAGTTTAGGCAAAATTAAAAGAAATTTTTTTTTCTACTGTTACTTTTATAATTTGAGAAATTATTTCACAACATCAGAAACATTTTGTCAATTTAAAAAATATTACTGCAATGATACAAATTACTTAAAAATTAAACCAACTTACTAATTGGTTATCACATATATATTTGAAATTATAAAAACTTTATTCGGGAAAATAATAGAAAAGCAGTTTTCGTTTTTTCTTCATAAAAAAAATAATTAAAGCAACTGAATTCGATAAAATTATTCAAATAACTTTCATAGTTCATGAAGGTGTTTGAAAACTCCTCAAAAAGTGCGAACAGAATATCTTTATCCGTCCACCAACTTTTCGATTCAGCCAGCTGCAAGTTAGAACTCTAATCCGGTTTTAATTCTCACGAGCCATAACCGTTCAAGCATCAAGTTTCCACTGTCATGGCAAAAATTAATAAAAGCACTGAATTATAAAATTTGAAACTGAAAAATAAAATTTTGTTCTTAACGAACAAAATTTTATTTTTGTAACTTCTAGAACTTAGCTTATTGTTGAACGAGAATATATCCTAAATGAAATTTAGTTCTTTAAGCGATAAGTGGCGAGATTTAAATTCTTATCTGCTGCATAGCAGCTAAGTTGCGAGGTAATTTTAATTAAAATAATGACAAATATCTTAATTGTTCACAAAAGATTAAAATGTATTTACGCGTTTTTTTCCCCTGGTAAATTCATTATAATAAACACAGCAATTTTTTTTTTCAAACGAAGCGTTGAATGAGTAAAAATAAAACACAAGCAATTATATAAAGTTTATTAATATACATATACATATAATTACAGAAACCATAATTCATTGTATACACACAAATTACATAAACACATATTTGAAGCAAAAATTTTCTCAATTCGCAAGATTCTATATAAACTGAAGCATTTTTGTTTCAGTTTGAAATCTTCCCTTTCTAATTAATTGCACATTATATTCTATGTA
This sequence comes from Latrodectus hesperus, assembly GCA_037975125.1. Taxonomy (NCBI): domain Eukaryota; kingdom Metazoa; phylum Arthropoda; class Arachnida; order Araneae; family Theridiidae; genus Latrodectus; species Latrodectus hesperus. The sequence continues at coordinate 7,954 of JAJQOW010000999.1, read as the reverse complement.
CAACATTTTTATAATCCATGAGTACATGAATTTAGTAAATGTAATTTGTTAGTTAAAAATACTACAATTTGTGCATAAAGTTTACACATACTATAAAAATATTATAATTTGAGAATGAGGTCATTTTAAACAATCAACAACAAATTCGCAATGATTTAGTAAGTGATACAAAATTTCACTCTGCTGCCAGAAAATCTTCCTTTCCTATTGCACAAAACATTCTTTACAGTACAATATTTTCAAATACTTGTCTATGACACTACTATTTGCTTTGGTCCAAGTAATGAACAATTACAGAAATGGTAGAAGAATGCACAATTACAATAGTAACACTTCCTTACAAGTATTCTAACATTTACAAATATGCACACTGATGTATTTTTTATGAAAATATCTATATTTACAAATTTTATTATTAATTATATATTAATAATAAATAGTTAACATAAGATAAATACAAAATTCAAATTCAAAAAATATTCATATTAAAAATATTCAAAATTTTATTACTATTAAACAAATTAATAGTAAATGCACATACAATTTTAGTTTTCTACAATAAAATGAAACAGATACATATTTTAAAAAAAGCCCATTTAATTTATCTATTTACAAGTATTTACATATTTTTTGAAAAATCAAAAACAAAGTTTTTTTTTTAATTATTTAAAGTAGATTACTGGCACACTACACATTTATTGTTTTTAACTAGCCACTTCATGAGATGCTCCTTAACTGCGTTTTAAATTTACATTTTGTTAAAGTTTTAAATTGTTTATTATGAGAAATTACTATTAAAATTAGAAATCACTTTATATACATTTTACACAATTTGTGATGTTCCTTATATAATTATAAAATTTAAAGCATAGGAAAATTTATATAAGTTTTGTTTAAAACACATAGCATTTAATACACTGAATTATTCAGCACGGTTTCTTAGAGAATCAAGTTCATGCACACATTAATAGTGCAGGACTGATTTTGTTTGCATAATATACAGTGTAATATTTACTGGTGTGGATTAATGTGAAGTGAATAAAACTCAGTAATAGAAGTCTGGAAAATATGCTTTATAAAATATTTGAAGGGAAAGTAATTTATGTTCAACATTAATTATTTTATTTTGGAATTAATAAAATATAATTAGAAAATATATTTGTCTTCATTTATGTCTAATATAATTGAAAAATATATTAGACAATTATAATTGAACTTATATTTGTCTAAAATCATCATGTAACTGTCAATAACCATAGACTAAGAACCAAACAATATGAATTTTGGTATAGCAAACAAAACGGTTCCTAAATTAGTTAAGACACTAAATGGGGAATTATAAGTAATTAAATGATTATGTTAGAATAGAAGGAAACCACTTAAATGAATTCTTACACAGAAAATGATTATCTGAACTTTTTGGTAACAAAATTAAAATAATTCATCTAGTCTTCTGCAAATACTCTTCCCCCAATTTTCTTTAAAAGTTTCGTTCAGTCACGAATATAATATCAAATTTCTGTCACAATAAATGTCAATATGGTTCGAAAACCCCATTGCATTCATAACAAGATAACTGAGAAACAAGGTCTTAATACAGAATCTGAAATCCTTCATTAAAATTTTTTACTTTAAGAAAGCATTAGAATTGCACAGTGTGTCATTGATGTTGTGGGATACATAGCTTCACGTAAGACTATTCTTTTAAAAACACTTTGAATACGCCATTTTGTTACTACTGCCTCTTGCAAAGAGATGGATACCAGATAGACCAGGTAAAAAGTTAAAAGGAAGGTCGATATAAAATGAATCATTCATAATACAAATTCATTTGTGTTTCCTATATTCATCATTCCCCAAGTCAAATTTATGTATTAAATGAAAGCATTGGTTTTACCATCAAGACGTTTATTAATATTTCTTTAGCCATATATATATTTTATAAGTTTCTCTCTCTAAAACACGCACGCTTTAACTTCTTAAATACTGCTAATATAAAGGAGAAAGTAAAAACATTTGATTTACATTCATTCATTCATTCATTCTTTCTTTCTTTGCTTTAAGAAAATGAAATTTCGCTATTAGCATTATTGGTATTTTGATCACTTACGCAACTGGTGTTTAATGTAATCGAAAGTACTCGTTATAATAAATATATTATATCTAAAAAAATTATTCCAGAAATTTCAAGAGCCCTACAAAAAAAAATTTTTTTTATAAATTCCGAAAGTTAAGAGTTGTACAAAACAAAAAGAGTTTAATTTGCTATGAAAACAAAAATCGGGCGAAAATGTTGGCATTGAATTTTACAAGTTAAAGATCATGAAAGAAATTGATATACTCGTAACTATATTCACAAAGATACACATTTAATGATTTAAATGAAATTTCATTTGTTAATTGATGTTTCTTAGTTTTCAAAGCAGAGGGGTGGTGTGTCTCGCCTCTACGTGGTGCCCCTAGAACGCTTTTTGGTAACCGAACGAAACACACTTTCGTCACTGCAGCCCAATTGTGATCATGCCTGCTATCAAAACAAGAAAAGGTCCTTCTCAACTGGAGCTGGTGTGTACTGCAGAGGATTTTTGAGGGATCTGGGGCCATAAACTTTGATGCTGAAATTGAGGCCATAAAGTGTGTGTGAAAGAAGCCACTGTGAATCTTCTTGGACTGAGTACTCTACTGAAGAAAGTTGTTTTTTTATTGACTCGCAGTCTGCTATTGTGGCCATCATTTCATACTCAATAAGCGATTTATTTCACGTTGAAGAAATAAAGTCACTCTTCAATCATGCCATTTCCATCGGAAGGGAAATTGTTTTTCAGTGGATACCTAACCATTGTAATATCTATGGGAATGAAAAACAAGATGACCTTGCAAAGAATGGATGTATACTGCAACAGCCTGATTTTATTTCATCCTACCAACAAATCTGCAACTTAATCAAAATCAAATTCCTCAAGGACCTTCATAATTCATATAGCGAAATTACTAAAGACAAGGCTCAGGGTTCCCTGAACTCTCCACTCCCCATGTGCCTTCCACGCTCCATTTTCACAGCCAATTTCAGAATTTTGACTGGACATGACTTTCTCAAGGGACACATAAGCCGTATCGGCGTGGTCAACACACCCTACTGTACCCCTGTGTTTTTCAGGAGCTTTTATGGACTCTATTCATTTGACAAGCTGTTCTGCACTTTCTCTTTTGGACTGTTTACCCGACAACTTTCACAATAAGACTAATTTTTATTGGGCTGCCAGAGGACTATGCCGATAAGGCCGCTGTATATATGTAAATAAAAAAGTTTTCAATGCAGCTCATTATAAACTTAATTTTAAAAAACTAATTATTTTCTTAGCATTAGTCAATTTTTTAAATTTAAGAAATTTGAATTATGACACAAAAAAATTGTTAAATAAACTTTTCCATTTATTATGCACAAAAATGAACTCAATTTTTAGCTATTAGCAAAAAATTCCAGCACTGAACAATATTAATGATGTTTTCCTTTCTATAGAAAATTTCTTTTGAAAGGTGGCAATTCCACTTCATATTGAAGTCAAACATTCTTGATATGCGTGAAAATGAATTTTTATTAAAAGAAGTTTGATCTCATTTATGGAATTTTAATCTTAAAAAACCTTTAATATGTGGCAATTTCATATACTATTAAAATATAAATGTTTCTTGTGCAGTAAGATAAATATTACAGAAAATAAATTCAGTAAAGTTATTTACTACGCGGATTTAAATATACACTACGGATTTAAATATTTTATATTTCTGCAGCTAATATAAAATATTTCCAAGCAAATGGAAAAATTTTACTATTGGAGGAAGCAGGATTTACTTACCTAATACTACACTAAATCTATAATACTAAATCTAAACCTATACTACTGGCCTTATCATAAATTAACTAATTCTAAACTTAATCTATAAACCTAACTATGAACTAAATCTAATGAAAAAAATATGTAAGCTCCTGCCTCTTCCAATAAGAAAAGGTATTCAAACAAGTATACTTTCAATATAATTTACATTAATTATGGTAAATCAAACTCGCTTTAACAGAACTGAATTTTTCTATTTCTGGAAATTACTGCACGAAACATTAAATAGCCAGAGATTTAAAGTTTAATTATTATTGGAATCAAACTGATTCAACCATGACAGCAGCAAAAAGAATCTTCATACCACTTTCTTTGTTACCAACCAAGTTTTTGGAAAACTTGGTTGTTTTTGACCAATTTTTGGAAATAATTTTTTGACGACATCAATTACATAATCTCAAATCATGAGATTCATTATAAGGATTAAATTTATGGTATTATGTTAAACTTATTTTTTTATCAAAATACCACATTTGTCAAAAACAGATATTTTCTGAAGAAATTAAGTGTTCGCTTAAACCCAAATGAAATATTGTACTCTTTTTGTAAATTTAGTTCACTTTTTGCATGGTAAACCAGCACTGTCTTGAATTGCAATTGGGATGTGTTTCTTTGCTTGGATAAATTCCAAAAAATTTTTCCAGCAATATGAAATATTTTGTATTGCTTTTCTCATATTTTTTTATTCTATGCCCGACCTTGGTTTTTCAACCATCAGTCTCGGGCAACCCAATACAATCTTGAGGTAAATGAAAAGTCATCTTCCGCAGAATTTCTAACTGCGACGTCTGAAAGTCCAGGGCAAGTGTAAAGGTGGTCACCAGTCATGTCCTCTAGTCCACAAAAAGGGCAAATTGGAGAGTCCTTCAAACCCAAACGGTGAAGGTGTTAGCCAAAAGAACGTAGTAGGCTGCACAAAGCGACAGCAGTCAGTCGTTTAGTGAAAACAGAGGGCACCACGTGAAGGCGACTGACACCACCCACCTCATAAATTTTGTCAATATATTTCAAATGTTGTCTAAAGCAATCTTTAAAGATAGGGCCAAATTCCTGGTTGTTGCTTTTCTTGTTTATTGCCCTTTACCTTTCTTTTATGCGATCAAGTCTGAAACTTCAACGAGAGGATTTTCCTCCCGATATGAAGACAAAAAGATTCGTCAGTACGCAACAAAATCATGCACAAGTCTACTAGGAGTAGAATTTGCTCAAAATGCCAAGTGCCCATACAGTGTTTGGACAAAACTAGGAACTATTTTTTCATTTCCACTTTAAGTTAACATTTTAAAATAATTCGTTTTTTCGAAGATTATCTACTCATAATTACACAACACCAAATTAACTTTTTAATATAATTTGCACATATATTCTGAATTTTACGTTTTAGAAAGATTTCATTATACACTAAAATATTTTACAATTTTTAAACACATTACACATGCATACAAAGAAAATGAAGTAAATTTTTATATTTTAGTCAGAGCCAGAATAATATTCCGAAAGTATGTGAAATTATTAATGCAAAGTTTGTGAGGTTAACATCTTATTAAAGTAAGAAATTAATTTTAGCTCATGGGAATGATGACTTAACTTTATTTAATATCAATGCTCTTGAAGACAATTTAGAAATAGCAATACAAAAGCAAAATTTATTTGTAACTATTTCTTATCCACATTTGATTAACAGAATCATCTAGGTTAACAGAATAATCTAGTCCACGAACCTGTACTTGAAATAAATGAAGGAAAGGTGCAAGAGGCAGCTTCACAAAAACTGAGAATCGGATGGACCAAGCAGAGGACTCCAGACTACCCCATCATATTTTAATACTAACCTACTTTGTTGTGTTTTTTTAGTGAAATATTTATCAAAATGCCATTATATATTAAATAACAAAGATAAAATGAGAATCAATGAAAAGGACGATTCTTTCCTTCCATCACAAAGAACATGTTAGATCTGTACAATGTAACATGTCACTCACTTTTGTTTGCTAGCAGCCTAAAAAAGAGCTACATAACTTCGTGATGTTGGAAAAAAAGTCCTTTCAAAGATATTTGGGATCAATATTAAATTTTTTTCAAAGAAATTTGCAATCATTCATTTGTTGCCAAACTATTATTTTGTTAAGACTTGAGTTTCTAAGACTGGAACCAATAATTTCAGGATTTCTAATCACTTAGTTGAGAATTGCTCGCATGAACTATCGAATTGAACACCTGAATACAAATATAAAATTTAATATGTTAATTTAATTAGTTACACTACATTTATTATCAAGTACCGTAAAATATAACTTAAAAATTTCCTATTCCTGCTTTAATTCTAGAATTTATCATTGTTTACTGCTTAAAACAATCTAATAACTTAATTGACTGAATAAAGGCATTTCGCTCATATGATTTTTAAGTTTGAAATAAAGGATTTTTCTAAATTTGTTTATATTAGCATTTAAAGTCCAATTAGAAAATTTTTTCAATAAAAATTTTCTTTAATTTTCAGTTTTGAGATTTTGAAATAAATTTCCTGGCCTTTTCCCTTCAATTGAAGTATAAAAAATGTTTGTTTTTTAAAAATAATGATATTTTCTGTGGAACATCGGGTTACATCAATAACTCACTGTGCAATTCTAGTGAAACGCAATACAGAACCAATTATCCAATAATGGGTTCCCTTTAACTGAATATTTTTACCTAAAGCAAACTGTCACTTAAATTCCCACTGTGCTATTTTTTTTAAATTACACAACTTACAATTAATTCATTGCTGATTTGCATTTTAATAAAATAGTGAGTGTATGCGTGCATACTCTTGCGCAGGAAAGTACTTAAACAATTGAATTAGGTGCTCTTATTCGATAGCTATAAGAAATTCTAGATTGATTTTAATTAAATAAAAATTTTAAGCGAGTTTTTAATTAAATATTTTTAAATGAATTTTACTCACTTCACATTTAAATTGATTAACAAGTACAAACTTCATTAAATTGATTAACAAGTACAAACTTCATTAAATTGATTTTGATTATAGTTCAGCTGATTATGTTTTAAAAGAAATTTTTAACTATATTATGAATCTTATTTTAAACATACAGAAATTTCAAAGCATGATCTGATTGAAAATACATTATATCAAGGAAATTATAAATAATAACTATTGAAACTACTGCCCAAGTATTATCAAATATCAAGCAAAATTTCATTCTGTACAATGCTATTAAACAAGATATAAAATTACGAAAATATTGCATTTAAATTGACATAATAGCATATTGATAATTATATAAGGAACATCTTGAAATAATTAATACGTAATTTTTTTTAATAATTAAATACAGAAATATGTGATCTTAATATTCATCACAATAAAAAAAATTATGGAAAAAAAAATCTGATATTATTTTAGAACACATTTTAAGAAATGCATCAAAGAAAGTACTTTTAAAGTAAAATATAAAATCCATAAATTTTAAAATAATTTTCACAGCATCAAAAAATACTTTGTGGCTCAATGGGTATCGATGATGGGATTTTTTTTCCAACCTGCAGTTTCATTGATCCAGTTTTTACCTACAAGAAAGATTTTAAATATGAATATTAAAATTACAGTACATAACAAGTAAATCTAATAGCCTGTATTTTAAACTCATCAGAAATTTTTTGCTCTTATAAGCTATAATAATCTGAATTCTAACTAAAGCATGATGGAAGTAAATTTCAAAGTGTGTACATTTTCTACAAGAAATTGATTAATTTTAAGCATTATGATAATCTAGTGTATTATATGCACAATAATTTAGTTTTCAAGAATATATGTTTATTCATAAGCAAATAATTTTTCATTCTCTACTGAATGTACTTAAAAACTATTTGCACCCAATAGCAAAACACAAAGAGCAATAAAACATTGAATCCTACCCTAAATAAATATGAGTTTCCTAAAATTGCCAAATTTGCTACTCAGTCTCATTGTATAGTCACTTTTTGCACATAAAGGCAATTCCGCAAATCAGAAAATTTCTTAAAATTTTAATATTTCAAATGAATTTCAGAGACAAAAA